>PVHP010004679.1:0-69114 GCA_004024765.1 Zapus hudsonius | reverse complement strand
AGGAAGGAAATTCCAGAGACTCAGGAAGCCATTAAGTCTGGGATAGAATTGCAAGACCCCACCCTAGGGCTATATAAAGGTGAAAGAATTCTCTCCTTGCCCTCCTGCCTGTTTGCTGTTCTGTGTGTATGTTGTTGGTGATGGGTTTCTCTCTCTGCTTGGACCTGTGAAAGGGGAGCAGCCTCTTGTGCATTCTGGAACTTTCCCTGGATCTGTAGCTTGAATAAATCGTTACCTCCCATAAACTGTGCCTGGTTTGAATTCATCCCAGTGGCGTGTGGCTGACTGAGACACTCCTTCAGGCAGATACTTGTCTGACCAGTATGATGCTGTTTTCTGGAGCTTGGAAGATAAAAAATGCTCAATCCATTGTGGTTGATGTTTGCTGTTGGCATGTTTTGTACAGAAGACAGTTGAGACTCAGAGAAGTTTACACAGCTGGACAGTCAGCTAGTTTAGGAGGCTTCTCTGTGTCCAGATGGAAACAAAGTCTTTGGCTTTTCAGGGCAGGTGGTCCCAGGACAGGCTGAGCTCACCTTTTGCTGCTGAGCCAGGGGTATGGCCACACTTTTACTCCTCTGGCTGGGCTAAGGCTGTGACACTTGTCTTTAAGAACACAGGTTAGGAAACTAGAAGCAAACCAACTCCATCTCTTCCCACCACACCTGTCTCATATCTACCATCTCCAGCTTAGTCATGTTCCAACACTTCTCTGATGAGATTCGTGGCAAGACTATCAAGCATGCTCTTTTGATGCTGTGTATTGAAGTATGTCAGCATCTGGAAGACCTACATAATGAACTATGATCCAAATACACAATGAGTCAAAGTTCTATTCAAAATGCAAGATGAACCAATGGATTTTCACAGAACTGTGTGTACAAAAAGCTTATCCATACAAGTTCAATATTACAAAGAAGATTTAAGAAACTACTACTGTTTGAGTTCTGGTTTGGTACTAATAGAGATCTAAGATTATCTGCAAAGATTAATAGTTGCCTTTTTAAAATTACGTGTACTTACATATGTCAATCAATAATAAAGAAATCAAATTTAATATCAAGCCAGATATTAAATTTGGAAAAATGAAATAAGTTGTTTTATCACCTGACAATTGTTTTGAAAAATTTTTTAAAGCTACTTAATGCATAGTATAAAATTATCATTTAAAATTTTATTTATTTTCATTTTTTTACAGGGATTGTGGTGTTATATTCCCTCTTCCCTGGTCCCACTCTCTCTTTCCCTGAGATCTCCTCCTAAGTAGTGTTATTGGTGTTCATTGTTGGGTAAATAAGGTCTCAGTCAGTCTTTGGTGGTGGGGAGGGCTAGGGGGAGCATGTCTGTGCCTAGGATATTTCTACCTTGCCCTATGGCTCTTCCAATCTTCCTGTATCTCTTCAGCAATGCTCCCTGAGTCTTGGTGGGTCTGTTAGTAGTCAACTAGTGTTGAGTTCTCTGTAGCCTCTGGGTTTCTGATTTGATGAGTTTTGATCACCCACAGTATCTGTTGCCTTTCCTTAGAGTTGGTTGTCAGGCTAGCAGTGGGAATAATACTCATATTACCACTTCCTCTGCAATTTCTCGTGGGCCCTGCGGATATGGTAGAGGTGGCATGTCTTATGGTAGGCAGTTTGCTATCTTCTTTTGTTATATTGACGGATTTTGAATCTTCTGAGTTTTCTGTGCCATCTGTAAAATAAAACAGATTCTTCAATGAAGGGTGAGAGCAGCTAGGGTTAAAGGGGATGCACATAGTTATTTGAGTGTTTTTTGGCATGTAAGCACACTCTTCTTATTCAGAGAGCCATGGGGCTTCTCTTTGGAGTCTATGAGTTTTCTGACACATTTGGAGGTTCTAATCCATCATCATTAGCGTTGTTCCTCTTGCTCTTGGCCTGAGGCAGTATGGGGCAGTATGGAACATGGGGCAGAGCAAACATATTCACCTTGTGGTGTCCAGGAAGGAGAGAGAGGACAAAGGATGAGAGAAGGGAGAGCTAAGGAGAGGAAAAAGAAGGGAGAGAGGGAACTAGAAGGAAAGGGAGAGAGGAGAGAGACACTAGGGTTACAACTGAGGGCATGCCCCTAGCTACCTAGCTTACTTCCATTAGGTTCCAACTCTTAAAGGTTCTCTTCCTCCTCCCAGGGGCACCACAAACTGGAACAAGCCTTCAAGAAATGGACTTGAGGTAACACTTATCCAAACATGCAAAATCTAATTTTCATGCAATAGAGGGAGAAAATATGATAGCATAAATAATATAATCAACACAGAAGAAGGTAGACCAAGGACAGAAATTAATGGGGAAAAGCTTCCAACTCATAGAAAACACAGAAGGATCAACATGGGTGAAAAATATATCAGCATTCACAAGAAGTATATTTGATCTCAATTTACCAATAGACAGAGAGAGTAAGAAGGGATTAAACAGAAATAATGCCAAGGAATATGTATTTTACCTGAAATAGTAGGACACAGAAACTTTAAAACATGTCGCTAGACAAAATCATCTAAATCAAAGTCTTCTGCAAATGCTCATTCCCAGAGCAACATAAGACAACATATACAGTTGGACAAGGAGAAAAAAAAGGTTTTACTGGGATAAACCTAGAATGTAAGATTGATTCAAATTAGAAATTGTGTAATATTATTCCTTACTTTAAACTGATTGCCTGAGAAAAACATACACTCATTGCAGTAAATGCAAGCCATTCACTGAATAACATTTATTCATGGGAAGTATTCTTAGCAAACCAGAAGTAGATTATTAAAAAGATGATAAAGGCAACCCCCAAAAATGATCCACAGCAAATCTCACACTGAATGATTAAAAACATTTAAAAACAAGGTGTTTTCCTAATAGCATCTTTTAAAACTGTCTGCTGTAATTTTAGCCAAAGCAGCAAGTGTGTATAAAGATGCACAGTGATTGTCCTTGAACATGATTATCTACAGAGAATACCCTGAAGAGCTACAGACAGCTATCAAAATTATACATAGGTTATGCTGCCATGAAATGAATGCACAATATAAAGCTGCACTTATATGCAACCATTAGGGTGCACAATTTAAAAACATAATAATAAACAAGGGATGACACCTGGGGAGGGGGGTCAATGTAAAATCTGTCCACGACCATTACAGACCAAATATATTAAACCCCAGACCTTACAGGGGACCCAAACAAAGGGAAAAGACACATCGTGTTTCTAGCCAGGATGATGGGATAACATAAAGTGGTTAATAACCTGCAAATCCATTTATAAAAATGTGAATTGGGCTTACCTTTGGACTCATACAAAGCTGTAGTAAATATTCTTATGGAAGACCAAAGGCCAAAAGCACAGCCAAGGCATTCCTGCAATACAAACACTATGGAGGATTGTACCTGACACAAAGGTTTAAGGTGAAGCTATAGGAATAAATCTGAGGATCCTCTGGGATAGCATCCTCAACCCAGGTCTTCCCTGAAAGAGCCACTCATTTCCTTTGATGAAAGGCACTGAAACACATCAGTCACAGGCTCCCCAGCTCTTGGCTGTCACAGGTGGGAGTTAATTCCATGCCAGATCATTCTCAGTTTCTCTGTGGGAGCTGAGGGAGTAGTTCAATGGTAAGGCACTTGTCTAGTTCCTGGATTCAACCCCAGAATCACACACACACACACACACACACACAAATTCTCTGTGTTAATACTTTTGAAGTCTTGAAGTTGAACTTGAGGTGAGTGAGAAGACACCACAGACCTTTCTTATGTGGAATGGAAGCATGAGGACCAATGTAGGCCTCCCTGCCCAACACCTCTAGAGACTGTCTCTCTTAATTCTTTGTACAGGTATGGAGGTGATGATTGTCATATGTGGTAGAAGTCACTCTGGGTCTCCTGCATGCATAGTCCATCATGGGACTTCATAATGGAGCATAGAACATCTCTTGTGGTCCCCAGCCTCCAGGATGCCTGCAAAGACTTTTTCTATGACCAAAGAGGCACATTTACTATCCCACTACACTAAATGGTTTGGGTTGTGACAAATTATGATCAACTCCTGCTGGCATACATTCATATCTGTTTCCATTGTGTGTGTGTGTGTGTGTGTGTGTGTGTGTGTGTGTGTGTGTGTGTGTGTGTACACTCAAGTGTTTTTGCTCAGTCAGAAAGGTTACTATCAGCTGGGGCCTTGAACAATGGACTTAGTGGCGAGCACTTGGCTCTCTCTCTGTGTAAGGGGGGTTGTCACTACATCAAGAGGGAGTGAAAGGGGTCCGAGTTTTACACACGTCAATTTGAATTTTGGCCTTATATAACTCAGTTATGAAACCTATGTTTCTTCACTTCTCTGAGCCTGTTTGCATATTTGTAAATCAATGCTTCCCTTAGGGACTGGTGGGACACCAACAAAATCCACAGTGGAGGATCAATGCTGACATTGGATTCATGAGCTTCCTCTTCCCTCTTCTTGTTCTTGGAGATGAGTGTGTGTGTGTGTGTGTGCCTGTATGGGAGCACATTCATCCTTGAATTTATGATTCAGTGCAACAATGTTTCTCTTACAGACCTTCCATACTACGCGTGAATACTTTAATAACCATACCCTGAGAGATATGCTCAATTCAAGAGTTCACCTTTCCTATCTGTTAGCATTTCTTCTTTGCCTTTCCTGTCTGTTAGCATTTGTTCTCTATAGACTGGATAATTGTGTGAGAACCAGAGATGGATGGAAGGAGGCAGGGGTGAGCTACAGGGAAAGTTGTTAACACTTACCTCCCCCCCCCACCATGGGGTCATACTTTGTTCCTGCAGAAGTGAACATCTTAACCTACTTGCGTTATTTGGCTTGAGCAGGAGGCATCTGGAATTGATTTAATTTTTTCTATCAACTGGTTAGGCACTTTGCTTTATTCTGTGGGCACAGGAATTTAAAAAAATATTTTATTTATTCATTTTCAAGCAGAGAGATAGAGAGAAAGAGAGAGAAAGAGAGAAAGAGAGAAAGAGAGAGAGAGAGAGCGAGCGAGCACCAGGGCCACCACCTTGTGGGTCTGGCATATGTAGGTACTGGGGAATAGAACCACTAGAGGCAAGTGCCTTAACTGCTGAGCCATCTCTCCAGCCCTCTTTGATTTTTTGATGATTGATTCTTTACAATGTCAATTCACAGACATACATTCTACCAAAACAAGTGAGGACAGTGCTCTGCTGCTATGCTTTGCTTTGGCCACAGTGGGAAACCTGGAACACCTATAGCAATAAATTCCTAGGAGGGAGACCAGGAAGGCTAAAGCCCTTGGGCGACCCTTGCCAGTACCTCGAGACCCTTACTGGACGTGGGTGAAAGACACCGTTGTCCCTATGAAGGACTATGGTGCTGTCAAGGAGTCTTGGCCAGAAGTAGATATACCAGGGTCTCTTCAATGAACGAACTCCAGAGGAGGAAAGATGATCTGAGGATGGAATCTGTAATAGTCAGAGCTGCCTGAAGGCAAGAGAACTGTCACTGATAGCTAAAAGTTCCTTTTGTTGGATACGAGCAAAAATGGCAGTGGGACCACCTGGTAGGGTTGGTCCCAATCATTAGATGAGATTATGGGACAGAGACTTTTGCATTCAAGTTGTAGAGGTAGTGATTCACATATCTGGCATTTTAATGCTTCTTCTCCTTTCTGGATTGCTCACTCCTCTCTCTAGTCTTTCTGCAATGGTTTTGGCCATATTCCATTGAAGATACATTGGGAGAGGTGCTGGGAGTAGTTTGTGTCAGAATATAATGCTCTGGGTGGTGGTTGGGATAATAAATATGCATGGCAGAGCTGGAATTAGAATCATTGAACTGCTAAACTCAAATCCTTCATAGGAAATGGGGACAGAAGACGAGAAGCTACAAAGAAAGGGCAAAAAAAAGGGTGTCAGGGTATTAGACGATTTTCAGTTCCTGTAACAAAATACTTGACTCTGGGTTATATGCAAAGAGGTTTATTTAGCTCACAGTTTTAGAGGTCCCAGAGCATGGTTCCCACCTCTTTGTGCTCTGGTGTGGGCTCCCTTGGTTATTGGTTACATCAGGTGGTAGCACATGGCATTTTGGCAGGAACACTTTGGAGAGGGAGAAGCCTCATGGTGACACTGAAAACTAGAGTTTCAGGGGCTAGGCTTGTTCCTTTATAGTAACTCGCCCTCACAAGAGCTGACTCACAGATGTCAGTATCAGAAGGTATTCTCAGAGTGGGAACTCCCTTTGATATTATATCAGCCTTAACTTGTACTAAAGAATCCGTCTCTGAAAATGTCCACCACATTGTCACATTGAGACCAAGCTTCCAACATGTGAACCCCAGAGGGACATACTTAAGCCATAGCCACACCAAAGCAGTGGGTACAAGTGACAGGGTTGGGGAAGTGGAGGGAAGGGATGCGAGTAGAGAAGAAGGCACCTGCTGTGGTGTGACAGATGTGGAGCAGAGCTCCTGAGCAGCATCAGGGCACTGGAGACATGGGGGTGCAGCTACTGAGTTTTGGGGACAATGGTGGATGGAGCACAGGACTGTGCGTGGATGCCCTGACCTAACCCTGCGTAGATGGCGCCTCATCCTGGCAGGGAGGTTAACTTAAAAACAGTTGACTATTTCTGGATGACCTAGAGATAAACTTCCGAAGACAATGCAAGAGCCAGTGTGTGGTTAATTTGGGTTGTCAATTTGTTAAGGATTTAGAATCATTAGGGACACAAACCTCTGGGCATGCCTGTAACTGGTTTCTAGTTTAGGTTAACTGAGGTGAGAAGACCCTACCTCCAATGAAGACAGGGGTCCTGAGCTGAATGAAAAGGAGAGTAGGTGCTGAACAGGAACATTCATTACTCTCTGCCTCCTGACTGTGAATGCAATTTGACCAACCTGCTTCCCACGCTCACGCTCCTGATGTTGTCTTCCCGGCCACAATGACTGCATTTCCTCGAACCGTAAGCTACACTAAATCCTTCCTTCCTTCAGTTCCTTCTGTTGCATACTTTCTCACAGCAGTAAGAGAAGCAAGAGAGGAGGTCTGTGGCCCAACAGCATTTCCCAGTAGAAGAGTTAATTAAGCCGCCCGGGTGTTCATTCCCCCACCTCCCCATGCAGGCTCTGTGCTGAGCATTTCCTGCTCATGGGTGCCTTAGTGACAGCAAGAGCTGTGTGGTAAGGTGGCTGCTTCATGCTTTACTCTCACTGTTGCCGAAGCTGCCATGCAGCCATGACGAAAATGATCACCCAAGTCACTTGTGATGCAATAGACTGGTTGGATAGCAAGGGTGAGCCTTGAGGCAGGTTCCACAGGACCCCAGATGCATCGAGACCACAGATGCCCATGCCAAAGAAGATGATAGAAATCGAGCTAAGAGAGAGAGAGAGAGAGAGAGAGAGAGAGAGAGAGAGAGAGAGAGAGAGAGTCAGAGAGTTGATGTGTGTGTGAGTGCAGGCACATACATGCCAAGGCACATGTGTGGAGTCCAGAGGAACACTTTCAGGTGTTGGTCTTCACCTTCCACACAGTCTCTCATTTTTGTAGAGTACCACTATGGTCGCCAGGCTAGCTGGTCTACGAGCTTCTAGGATTTTCCCATTTCCACCTTCCATCTTGTGCTGGGATTACAGAAGATGTCCACATCTCCTGGCTTTGTAATGTGGGGTCTGAGAATCTGAACTCAGCTACTCAAGCTTGCACAGCGAGCCATCTCCCCAGCCCCAACTCCTGGGAATCTGTCTCTCCAACCTGCTCTTCTCACAAGAAGAAAGCTCCACATTCTGAGCATGTGTCCTAACTGGGACAGGAAAGCCCAGAGTGCTACTCTCTGTCTTATTTGCTGCTGAGGGGGTTCTGGCTCCCAGCCATGCTCCCATCATAGACAGCAGAGCAAACCTTGGGCTCGGCCTTTGCCCAGTGCTGTAAATTGGAGTCCTTGAACTCCTGGTTCAGGTGGCTTATTATCTGGATTAATTTCATGCCTGAGCAGTGGCAGAGCCTTTTCTCAGGATACAAAGTCATTTAGGAGATACTGTTAACAGTATTATTTTTTTTAATTGCCTGGATCTATTTGTAACCAGGGCCTCTTAGGATGATATTTAAAAAAAAATAAATACAGCGATGATCCAAAATTTAAGCTGCAATTTCTTGCTGCCATATCCTGGTCAGCATAAGAAATTATTGAGCTTTCCATCTAAGTGCTCATAGAAGAAATGAAATAAATGCCTGTGTAGTAGGCACAATTTGCTCCTTAAGTTGGAACCTTGCAAATCAGTTATCAAGAATTGGAGCATGCATTTTCTCTTGAGCAATAAAAACAAGCTCTTTGAAACAGCACTTGGCTGGCTCATAGGATGCCATGATTAAACCAGGAATGAGTTCTGGAGCAGCAGGTCTGCATCTAGGTGTAAAAGAAACAAAATTCTATCTGAAAGAAAAAAATATCAGTAAAAATTCCAAGTTACTTGATCCTATATTTTCAAGATTGAAATGAGCCTTAGGAATTTAAAGAGCTTAAGAAAGCAAAATTTCATTCCTCTATTCAACCATGCACACAAAAGTGTACAGTTTCTTTGGGTGATATTTTAGTGTCTAACTGCATGCAGGGTCTTGGAGTGGGGGCATTTCAAAATATAGTAAAGCAAAGAAATCAGAAACTTCTCAGGTATAGAGAGTTTTCATGTGGGCTGCTCAGTGGGATTGCTCAGGAGGCTTGTAAAATCCTCAGATGTGTGAGGAGTCCTACTTTAGAGATTCTGACTTGGGGTGGAATTCAACATCTGTATGATTTAAAAGAATCTCAGGTAAAGAAAGGTAAGGTAGCTTCTTACAGAAGTCTGATGTGAGTTAAAACAACTTCATAGCAAATAGGATATAAGCCTTGGGCTTGAGCTAGTTTTCCCGGCTTCTTCCTTCCAGCATCCTGCCCTCCCCCCTCCCCTCCCAGGCTCCCGATGAGCTAATATATAAAAAAGTCCTTTCTAGATCCCAACACAGTACCCACTGTGTGGATCCTTAGTGTGAATGCTTGTACTTGGACATGTTCAAGTGCAAGGAGAAGCAAGCACGCAATGTGTTCAAAAGCAGGCTGGTGGCTGGGAGGAGTGGAGTTTATCATTTCTGGCATAGTGTATGACGCTTGTTCTTGGGAATTTACTTAAAAGATCAACTGTCATTGTAATCAAGGTGTTCAGTGTGCCCTTGGCAACAGATGGCTGCCTAAGGAGAGAGTTGTATGTTCCACTGGCCTGGGGGTTCATGCCGGGAATGATGAATTGAGGGTGATCCTGGCATGAGCTGCTCAGCACTTTTGGACTGTGGTCCAAGAGCCCTTTCAAGGTCTTGGCAGGCAGCTCTGAGTCCTATGTGTTAGAGATCAGGTATAGCAGGCCTGTGGTCAGCTGACTCTCTAGGTTGGCTAACCTAGGACCAGCCCTCAGTGCCTATCTTTACATGTCAATTCAAGGACCCTTCCTGGAACTGCTTCTCTCCCTTGCTACATACAGATCATATTTATTTGCTGGTTTTCTTGCTTGTGTGGTTAGGGAGTGGCTATTCTTTATGTTCATTTAAATTGTGAAGGACTTCTGCAACCAAGTAGCCTTGGAAGTCTGTCGGAAGAAGAACTTGGTATTTAAGATGAGCTTCAATTGACCATAGAAACGAAAAGTTCTTACCAAGAACTGATATTGGAAAGACATTCATCAATCATTTTATTTCCTTATTACTGTTTGTACTGAAATCAAACCCTCTTAAATGAAGAGTCTGGGGGTTGAAAAAAATTATGGACTACTCCTGAGATTAACATCCCTGATATAGCCCATGAGGATGCAGTGGGAGCTTTCCATCAATAAACTGCCAATATAAGTCTGCTGCCTCTGGGATGAAATTGCCCAGGCTGGGAGAGTAATTTGATCTTCAAGTGACTTTAATCAATGTGCTTCTGTTAAGCAAATATTTCCAATTTTTCAGCAGGTTTGTTTGCTGTGTAAATTTCGTCTCTCTGCCAATATGCTGAGCTGGCACCATTAATTTCCACAGGTGGGTCGGGCCTGTTGGCTTCCCTGGGTTTCTTTCTGCATGCTGGGAACTGGAAGGATTGTATTTCATGAGCCATTGCAGCCAGCTGCAGAGCACCTGGGGTCGTATTTGCACTGAAGGGGGGTGACCACCCTGCAACACCAAGTGCCCCCCACATTGCTGAGGAAGGCTCAGTTGTCTGAGGTTTACTTTGGATGCATTTTTAATCACAGTGGTTGGTACACACAGGAAGGCTGAACCATGAATGAAATATCCCAGAACCACACATGTTCCCATCTGGGAGAAACTTTCTGTAATGCACTCTGTGGAAGATTCTGCTGGTGGCGGCACAGACGATTTGATTCGTACTCTAAGTGTAAATAAGTGAAGAGAGGGACTTCAGGCCTTGTTCCTTTCTGGGTCACTCAGAGGTATTTGAGGACTTCTTCCAAGTTATATAAATAGATTGCATCAAATTTGCTCACGGGAAGCACTTTAGTCACACGTTTCCAATCATTCCTCTTTAGTTCTCAGCAGACTGAAAAAATTTCCTCTTAAGAGCACACATTTATTTTGAAAAGAGACACATGAGAAGCAAAGTCGAAGTTTTACTGAACGAACAGGACACAAGCTTTGTCTCTGAGTATGTTCTCCCATGTGGCGTGTCCACACAGGCACTCCTGGGCCAGGAGGTCAAACTAGACCCCCTAGGCTCTCTTTGGTCACATTTGTCTTTTCCTGATAATTCTGTGGATAGTAGGAAAGTGACCCTTTGTCTTCAGTATACAATGGTCCTCATTCATTCCCCTCCCCTCAAAAAAAAAAAAAAACCTTAAAGATTCAGACAAAATACTGTACTCAGTGAGCTTAGAGTATCACTGGGTCCTTTGGGAACTTGGCTCTGGCTGCATTGTCCCATTGCCCATGCTAGCCATTCTGAGGTCAGGGATTCTAGATGGTCAGGAACATGGAGACAAAGTCTGTCCATCACCTCTCTCTGGACAGGTTCTAATCTGTGCCTGTTGAAGCAGGTTGTCTTGCTAAAATCTGTAGTAAGGCTCACACCCACTCCGGTTGATGGCTGACTTGGCATTGGCAAGGTATAAGTTTTTCCTTTTTCTTTTCTTTTCCTTTCCTTTCCTTTCCTTTCCTTTCCTTTCCTTTCCTTTCCTTTCCTTTCCTTTCCTTTCCTTTCCTTTCCTTTCCTTTCCCTTTCCTTTTCCCTTTCCCTTCCTTCCTTTCCCTTTCCTTCCCTTCCCTTCCCTTCCTTTCCTTTCCCTTTCCCTTTCCCTTTTTCCTTTTCCCTTTCCCTTCCTTCCCTTCCCTTTCTCTCTTTCCCTTTCCTTCCCTTTCCTTTCCTTTCCTTCCCTTTCCCTTCCCTTTCCCTTCCCTTTCCTTTCCTTTCCTTCCCTTCCCTTCCCTTTCCTTTTTTCCCTTTCACTTTCCTTCTTCTTTTTCTCATTCATTCATTCATTCATTCTCTCTCTCTCTGTGTCTCTCTCTTTTTGGATAGGGTCTCATGCAGCCAAGGGCCAGCCTTGAACTCGCTATGTAGCTGAGGATGACCTCAAATTTCTGATCCTCCTGCTTTCATTCCCCCAAGTGCTGGGATTACATAGAAGTATTTCTAGTCAACTTCTATAGAAAATGCTTAAGACTGATGGGTAAAATAGCTACCATATATCTTCAAGTCTTAAGGCTTAGGTTGAGAAATTTTCCCTCGTGAGAGATAGTGGCCCTTTCTGTGTACCTTCTCTGTGACAGGCATATTCTTAATGCTCTCAAGAATGGTCTCTCATTTAATTTTCACAACAGACCCATAGGGTAGACACTCATGAGCAGTCATGTTATATAGGCAAAATTTTTTCCATAATGGTAACCAGAACTGATACAGTGAGGGGTATCTGGACCCCATGATCACTGAGAGCAATGATGTAGGAGAACGGGAAAATCCATCTTGAAATCATGTTCCCAACCCACTGTATATGTTCAACTCTTCCCTGGTCAGGACAAAACACCCCAGATGGCACCAGTATGTCTTATGAAAGTGTTTAGCCAACATGGCATGTATGTTATACTGAATAATTCCTTAGAGCATTGGAGTATGTATACATAGAGCCAATATTGCATTATTTTACCAACCAGCTTATAACAGTATATATTTCATGTGAAAACTCTAATTGGTATTATTATTTCTATCTATGGAACTGGAGTTCTTCTTGAGTTTGGCTACAGTTAGGCACTGTTGGATTTCAAGAGGTTGCTTGAGACCAGTTAGAGGTACAGTGCCAAGGTTCATGCTCTGCCCAGAACCCTGGAGGATTTTTTTTTCATAGACTTCCACTCATCGAGTCAGCACCCAAACAGATGAGAACTATCATTTCTTGGAGGAATTCCCTCAGGCCATTTGAATTCACTTTGTGACTTTATAGTTGGAAGTGCTGAAAGTCCCTGAGAACATTGGCCTGACCTTTCCCTGCCCACCCTCACCCTTAACCAAGGACTGACTTGAAGTCTCAGCTTCCTTGCCAGTCACAGTATGATACATTCCTGCCTTCCTTCTCCTCCTGCAGCAGGCCCTAAATGATGCCAAATCAGGAACCAATCATGACCTT
Organism: Zapus hudsonius; assembly: GCA_004024765.1. Taxonomy (NCBI): domain Eukaryota; kingdom Metazoa; phylum Chordata; class Mammalia; order Rodentia; family Dipodidae; genus Zapus; species Zapus hudsonius. Next base: position 56,477 of record PVHP010004679.1, on the reverse strand, counting down.
GGAAAGAGTTAGTGTCATCCTACAATGAGCCTGGAGAGAATGTACCTGATCCCTGCCTTTACATCTGGAGAAGTTTCCCTAGGTGCAATAGGCCACATGGACTTTGCCCCTGCAGAGATGTGCTCCTGTGAGCACTGGGTGTGGGTGCTTACACATGCACGGCCAACCACTTCAATGAAGATGAAGAAAAAAAAAGTCAATGCCTGCTGGTTCCCTGGTTGCTGTTCAAAATATAGACAGTTTCTGAACACTTTGCTAAAGCGCCTTGCTCTAATAGCTGTGGGTGCTGGAGCCTTCTTCTAGTTCCCAGCTGTTGGCTCTCTTTCAAAGAGCTAAGCAATATCTCGTACTACTACTCCAGTTCCATATAGAAGGCTGGGCTGAGGAATGACAATGAACATGTACGTATCCATGCTATGGCACTTCACTCCATCTAGTCTACTATAACAAAACACTGTGGATGTGGTAGCATAATAACAGAAATTTACTTCTCACAGTTTGGGGGCTCACAGTCCATGACCAGCTATGTGCAGGTCATGTTTTGCTGACTTCTAGTCCCATCTCTTTGGGAGGATGAGGATTTATACATGCATCTGCACGCAATGAAAGGGCCCAGGGAGTCTGGCTTCTTCATCTGCCCTTTGAGGGCCTTGATCGAACTCATGAGGGCTGTATCCTTTCAGGTCAAAACTCAACAACATCACGCTAGTGATTAAGTTTCAGCATATGAATTATGAGGGGACTCCAACCAATAATTCAAAGATTATACACTTTTCCAGAAAAAACCTGAACTCTCTGTAGCCAGTACTGAAATAATACCAAATTGTGTGAAATTGTGGTTTCATAGGATTGGCCCAGATTGCTCAATGATTATTTATGTGATTAAACACTTTTCAAACATTGAACCTTTTTCTTTAAAAGTAGATAAATAGGACTGAGAGACAACTCAGTTGGTAAATTGCTTGCATAGTAAGCATGAAGACCTGAGTTTGATTCTAAGGACCCATGTAATTCTTATATTTCTAATGCTGGAGAGACAGAGGCAGGGGGCTGCCTCAGGCTCACTGGCCAGCCAAGCTAGCCTACATGTTGTGTTTCAGGTGAGCAAGGGACCCCCCCCATCTCGGGTAAATGGAATTGCACTTGAGCTTGTTATATGGCTCCAAAATGCATGTGCACCTATTGTATGCACACTGACACACACATGAGCATGCACACACACATTAAACAGAATAGATAAAAGATGTGAAAATATACATCTAAAATCCCAGATTATTAAAATCAAATCCAGAAGAAAACAAGGTAGAAAAAGAAGAGATTGTTCCAAGTCAAAATATGAGTAGTGACCTTCTCAGGAACACAAACTCAAGTTACCTTGAACAACATGTATCTCCTCAGAGGATGATCCTTCTGTAAAGAGAGTATGTAAGTGCATTATTGTTCCAAAAGAAACTAGGTGGGCTCATCAAGTAGGTAACATGAAAAGAGGCAGGGAAATCTTCCACAAAATCCGGGTGTTGTCTTCAGCAAGGCAAGGAAATATCATCCAGGAAGGGATAAGTATTGTCTCATTCCTAGCCTTAAAGTTGATAGGGGACAGAAGTCTGTCAAACTAGCATACTTTTAAGATTTCATCTAATCGTCACAAAACTAATCATCTATCACCCAAGGACTTGGACAGCAGAGGGAGGGGCTTGCTGCCAATGCTTGGGCTACGTAGTAATGAGTTCCTGCTTTCCCACAAGGGACTCATTTTGGAACTGAAGACACACAAAAGTTAAAAAGATATTTTATGCTAACAGTAAGGTGAAAAGGAGCTAGAATCATAATGCTCAGGTCAGAGAAGATAAACTAAAAACTGTTAAAAGATCTAGGTCTTTGCCTCTGGTTCTGCCCGTTTTTAAAATCAGCGGATAATTACATATGGCAAAACGCTTAGTTTGATGACTTTTGCCAAATGTGCTTGATACCCATGTATTTATGCAAGATCTAGAATGTGTTCACCATACCAGACCAAGATAGCTCAACTTTTGCATTATTAACACATGGAGGGAGCCTCTTTGTTATTTGCTGTGTGTGTGGGGGGGGACTATCCTGTGCATTGGAGGTTTGTTAACAGTACCTTTGACCTTTTACCCACTGGATGCAGTAGCCTGGCAATCAAAATGTCTCCAGACATGGCTACACATCTCTAGGGGACAAAAGTCCAACCCCACAATTGAAACCCATGGTCATAAAATGTTCCTTTCTGACATTTCCCAATCAATTCCCATTTCCTTCTCCAAGTAACTTCTGAGATCAATGTTGCTTGTAACTGAATTTAACCCACACACAGTATTCACATTTTTGTGTCTAGAATGTTTTGCTCAACAAGCTAAGTTGCCAATGCTGCAGTTTTATTATCTTAGAATGCTTATGGCCTATTAGCCATTCTCCCTATTTCTATTCTGTGTGTAGCTATTGTGAACATTATTGTAAAAACTCAGTGTAAAATGCAATTTCATTTTTCTTGGTCCAATACTCAAGGCATATGGTGGGTGATTGTTTATAATTAGCCAAGCTATTTTCCAAATGGCTATATAATTTTGCCTATACTTTCACCAGCAATGCAGGAGAGGTGCAGTTTCTGCATACCTTACATGACATTTGGTGTCATTTATCTTTATTGCTAGTCATTCCAGTAGAGTTTATTACCTCATTAGGATTTTAATTTGTATTTATGTAATAACTAGTGATGTTGACCACTTTTAACATGTTTGATTACACATATCTAGTATATATAAAGTTCTCCTTGAAATCAATAATAAAAGACAATCCAATGAACATGGAGAAAAGGTTTGAATAATAGACCCTTCATAAAAGAAATGAATGTACACATTGCACCTTTATTTCTGTGTCTTTCCCTGACTGACACTCATTATTTCTGCAGTGGGTGCTGCTCTCGACAGAAGTGATGAGTGTGTGCCAAAAATACTTCTCAACAGTTGACGGTGTTAACTTATTCTTCAGTACTAGCTCGTGGAGTTCTCTGAACAAGATTGCAGGGCAGTATTGGTCCCATTTTAGAGACAGAAACAAACAGTGCTTCGCTGAGATCAAATGACTTACTAAAAGTCACACGCAATAAAGGAGCCAAAATTTTTAGCTCAGGCACAGGTAGTCTGACTCCAATTGTTTCACCATAATGTGCACTTTTATGCTGTGGGGAATGTCAATGTCTCTGATTCATTTTTTTTTTTCTAAGTCTAGTAGTATCCCAGACACCCAAAATTCATGAGGATATTGTTATTTTCATAGTTTTTTTTTTTTTTTAGGGATCAGTGTTAAATGAATCATCTATGTCATAGCCTATTGCTTTCACACTCTTTTTCATAGTAATGTTATCTCGGGAGCTGTGTCTTTGATGTCCTTGGTGACTAGGGAGACACTTTTCAACTTGCTTCAGATGATCAATCTTCTGTGGTACAGACCACCTTCGTATAGTAGTTGCAGTAAGCTTTCTAGTTGCTGCGCAGAAAGAACCCAAGCAAAAGTGTCTGTGGAGGAATGGGTTTATTTGGCTTATGGACTTGAGGGGAGCCTCTCTCCTGGCAGGAAAAATGATGACGTGAGCAGAGGGGTGGACATCACCACCACAGCACTGCAAACCATGGCAGGAAGGTGTGCCAAACACTGGCAGAGTGAAGCCCGCCCCCGACAACACAGCTCTAGCGAGGTTCTAATTCCAGAACTGCCATCAGCTGAGGATCGAATGTGAGAACACATTCATTTGTTTGTGGGGGACACCTGGATCAAACCATGACAATAGTCTTCTCTTTTGTGTGGAAAGACCTGAACAACAATAACAAAAACAACAAAAAGGGAGAGTTTTTGTTCTGAGGGCTGCCTGAACAAATGAAGATGGATTCATGCCACCTCAAAACAGTTTTGACTCCAGAACATGTCTCAGGGACCTGGTAAATTCCTCCCCTTTCCCTGTTCCCATTGGTAGTGGTTTGGGTTGTTACATATGAGCAACAAAACTCTGGCTTGAGTTTGTTTATGGCCTTCTCTTTCTTCTCTCCCTGGGCGGGTCACAAAAGTACCATATAATTTCAAAAGGGTTATTTCTTTCCTGACAACAACAATAGGATTTTTTTTTAAAAGACTCTCTTCAAGATCCTCTTACTTTTTAATTTGACTCATCTTAATAAGGCAATATTTAAATTTGCAGCTAGCAATTTTGACTTTATACAGTCACAAACTAGCATTCATAAAAGTACAGCCAACTATATATATATATCCTTACAATGAATCTACAAAGCATTGATCAAGTATTTGCTAAATTCCAGTCAGCCTGGGGAAATAGAGGTGGTGGAGATTTCAGAGCATGTCAGCAACAGCGTGGAAGCACTTGGTCTGATATGTTACAAGTCAGTTGCCACTGAGTTTCACAAGTTCTTCAGGTGAGAGAGGTTGCAGAGATATCTTGAGGTTGGCTACATTGTGTCAGTGGAGGAACTCTACAGAGACCAGCTCAAGCTGAGTTTCCCAGTAAGGAACCATGTGCCCACTGTTTCTACTGCCTCCAAACAACAGGAAGTGAAATGGGACTTGCCCACCTGCCTAGATCACACCTCTTTTTCAAGACCTCATGGGAATAGCACATAGAATAATTGAAACAAAATGCCTCTCACACTATGACAGAGGCCCTCACCAAGTAGGCACATTCTTAAGCTCTCTTTTCTGACATAATCTTTGGATTTTTGGGGGGCGGGATGGAAGAGAGGGTCTTTTTATTCTTTGACTGTATTGGAAGAAGTGTTTCCATCTGAGGTTTTCCAAAGAACAAATGTCATGCAGGTAGACATGGTCCACAAATTGGTTTAATGCTCATTCAGGAGGGCTTCCATATATGCCTAGACTTCCCCAAGCCTACTATAAAGGACATTTTGATTTAATTTATAAGCTGTCCAGATTTTGTGCAAGGAAATGTATCCTGGAGCAGCTGTTGATCCAGTTAGGAGCAACTGATTCCCATATCATCCTGGAGTGCTGTTGTGGCTTGTACAACATAGCAGAGCAGGACCCAGAAGCTATTCCAAGTCTCAGTTTAATGGGAGAGCGGCCATGGTGGGGAAGTTGGTAGCTGTGAAAGTGAAGTTCTTTATTCAATGGTCTGTGCTGCTTCTTCACTTGAAAACACAATCAAGAAGGTGGCACTTTAGCTAAGTGGCAGACACAGTGTCAAAATGGTCCATTCTTCCCCCCCCCATCAACTGACCCAGGAAACCATAGATCATGGACTTCCTGCTGTGGCTTTTGCACTGTAGTCAGGACAGTGAAATAAAAAAACGTGATGGGGCCTCTTCTCATGAAAGTCACACTTTGGAGTTGGAGGAGAGACATATGACCACCAGTCAAATTTGCAGAAGTGGCACGAAGCAGATGCTGTGACAACAGAGTCCAGGACGGATAAATTTCAGTCAAGAGAGGCAGGAAATACTTCATATTGAAATGGCTCTTGGGAGTTCCGGAGAGACCTTGAGTGAGCAGTGTTGGGAAGTATGCTGAAGGACAAATTGGTGTCCCAGGAAAATTGCTTCCCATCCAGGGTCAGGGGGCTGTGGGTCCTTCCTTGAAGCTAAGAAAGATTTGGAATCTCTAAAAACGAAGACAAAAATGCAGCAAAAAGCAGAAAGAAGTAGCAAACCTTTTTGTTTGTTATTTATTTATATATATTATTTATTTATTTATTTTGCCGCAAAAACTCCCTTCAGGAAGGGAAGGGTCCCAGAGCTGGGAGTCCGTAGAGTGGGCTCCCTGACTGGTTCTTACTGGGTTTGGGTCTCCCTCCTTGCCTTCTGTCATGGTAATGAGGGATTAGGATTTAGCTCATCCTTTAGCCCACTCCCTAAGACACTTAAGGCCTTTAAACCAGCTGGTTGTTTTAATCCCTCCACCTTCTTTCCTAACTTTTTTCCTTATGGTTTTCTGTCTTGGTGGTCAATTATAAATAGACTATTTATATTCTCTACTGTCTGTATCTCTGTTCTCCAGTGTCAACAGTCCCCTAGACTCATTCCTATGCCCCCTAAATGCCCTCAATGGAAGAACACAGAAGGGGGCCTGGACTTGATCAGGGATTGTAATACTATACTACTTTGAGATGATATTTATGTGGTAATTAAATGGCATTGTGTGTGTGTGTGTGTGTGTGTGTGTGTGTGTGTGTGTGTGTGTGTGTGTCTTATTTGGAAGCATGGAGTCTGATGGCTTTGGATACTACCTCTGTCTATTACTGTTGTATCCTCTGAACTTAATCATTCCTTCCTTCTTAGAGGGAGGTTTGTTAAGACTCATCAAGCAAAGGAAGTTTACAAGGCTCAGGGAGTAAATAAAATGTTTAATTCTCAGGAAGGTCCTGAAACTTACAAGATTCACAGGACCCTTCCCCACAGTGACAGAAGGAGCAAGAGCCATTGGTAAGAAGAGATTCTCTGAGCAAATAGGCTGTCTGTGGGTGAGGAATGAATATGAAGAATGGAGCTATTGATTTGTTGTAAGTGCTGACTGCTTGGGACCTGAACTTCTCTTTGTCTAGTAGCAATAAAAAAAATCACAAAGTTCCTAAAAAGAAGGCCTGGGCCTCCTCACCAGCCCATAGCCTAGTCCCCCTTCCAAGCCAAGGACATGGGGCTGGTCAGTCCTGTTCAACTACACAACTCAGGTTTGAATTCTCCCTTTGCACACCCCTCCCACTTCTTGAATTCGAAGCTGCTAACCCTCATGATTTGCTTTTGTTAACCCCCACTTGTCTGTTCAAGTCCCATCTCATGACTATGAAAGGCATAAAACAGAAATACAATTTCAACTCAGGGCTGGAGCTTTTTTGTGGAGAGATCCCACTCCGGTCCCCGGGTAAATAAGAATCAACTCCCTCTCCTCTGACTAAAAATGGCTCTGAGTCTCAATCTGTCCAGGATTTCCACAGCACCTGCAATTCCTGCAGCTTGTGCAGTGAGGGGCATCATTCATAATGGTGTGGGCTTTCTGAGCTGCCCCTGTGCCATCCATATTCTTATAAGAAACCCCTCTCTCATACTTTTACAATAAACCCAATACTCTCACTGTTCACTGAGCTAGACTCAGACACTAGTGCCCTATCAGGGGTGAATAGACATTTGTTCACATTTTCCGGGGAGAAGTCACTCCACATATACTGCATGTGTATTTAGCCTCTTTGTGCTGGTTTCTTTAGCTTTCAAATGTGTGTGAGTTGCAGCAATAGCAAAGTTTTTCAAGATGGAATTTGCACCAACATTTACCTGCCAGGCTGCAGATTCGTCATCTCTTACAAGTTCCTGGGTGACAATGTTGCTGCTTGTCCACGGTCCAAGCTTTAAGTGGGAAAAGCATTTAAAGGTGCTCTTGAAGATTGTATTAGGGCATACATGCAGGAAACCCCAAGAACAGCAACTGGCTCTCTAAGTGGTAGCTGAAAGATCAAAACCTGTCTCTGGTAGTGTCTTAGTCTTACCAGGGCTTTTTACACCAGAAAATTCTCTAGAGACAATTACTTAGTAACCCTGTCAGCTTTCTGGCCAGTCACCTGCAGAGGGTTTGCGTGGTTCATGAGGCCAAGCTGAGCCATACACAACAATTGGTATCCCAAATAATCACAGGCATGGACACCCACAGTTTGTAACATGTAAGGAGATGGCACCACTAAATAAATGTAAGGATACAGCAACACTGAGTAGAACATAAGGTTTTCATATACACAGGGCTCCAGGAAGATATGGGCCTTTAAGACCCAAGTTTTAGTTGCAACATTGGCTGTGTCTGGCTGGGCAACCTGCTGGCTTTCTTGTAAAGCACGGAGAACCATCAGTGAAAACATACACTGGAGGTTTGCAGAGAAACCAGGGAAGTTAGGCCCTTGAGACTGGGTAACAAAGAACAAAACTAATCAAATGTACTTCATAAACAATATTTTATTTTTGCTAGAGAGGTTTGAGCAGCAGGAAAAAGCTTCATATTCACTTCCCTCCTTTCTCTGTACCTCCCAAATCTCAGAAGCTATGCTGTCTGTGGTGAAGGGGACGTTTTTCGGAGGGAAGAGGAAGAAAGAGTTTTATATGAGGTCATTCCTAGAAAACAGATTGATCCAAGCTGAAATCCTGTGACACACAGAGACTGGATTCTTTGAGAAAAGTAAAAGCAATTAAACAGACATAGAACATGCAAAAATCTTGAAATCAAATGACAAAGAGATTCATTCTATAGACATTTCTCCATGGCATTTCTGACATACAGAAGCGGGGAAATAGTAGCTACCCAGGTTTGAAGCTTAGCTTGCTTTCAGATAGCCTATGGGTAACCGCTGCTGCTGACTAATCCTTTTTGGAATACATAGCCATGCCTCCCTTACCACCTGGAAAATTAGACTGTTCTGTTTAGGTAGAACTCTGCATATCTTTAAAGGTTTAATTTGGGTCCCATGTTCTCCACGAAGCCACTTCTGTTTCCCCTGCCAGTCTTGCTAGCTTCTGCATGGCCTCTGTCCCCAAATTGCAGTCCCAGCAGGAAGATCCCACTCCTCATTCACTGTATGCTCCATCACGATTCTAAGACCTTTGAATACATGATTCAAAACTTCTCAAAACCCATGACAAATTCCTTCTGCTTCACAGACAAAGAAACATGCCTAGGGAGTTCTATAGCCTTTATGAAAGATAAGCAATTGGAAAGTCCAGTGTCCCCAGACAAACTCCAGGTATTTCCAAAGGTGAGGGGGATCAGGGGTGTCTGCATGTTTCTCCCTTCCTTTGGGAGGTGTGGGAGTCACAGACCCACTAATTTTCTGATTTAGGGTACTTGGTTTAGCATCTCTGCTTTCTCTGTGGCTCCTTGCCAAAGGTCTGGAATCGAATGGATGAAGAGGAAGAAGGGCTTTGAGTGCCTGGGAGGTTGCTGTCTTTCAGGCTGGATACATGAAGTGTAATGCTGAGGATTTTGAGAATACAAATGAAGCCACTGTAGCCTCCTACACAACCCATACTTCCTAGGTCCTGATGCAACCCAACTCAGAGCCAGAGGGGCTTTGGGGATTCTAATGTCTTCTTTTGGGGAGACTTTACCTAATGGAATTTGTCATCATTGTACCTCTTCCATCAAATAAGCAGCATCTTTAAAATGAGAGATAGAGGGCTGGTATTGAAGGGTCTAAGGAAATCTGGATAAGCTTAGCGCTTGGGCTCTTTTTAATGCTTTACTACAGAATAAGTAAAATTAGAGAGCTTGCTAAGGCCCTCTTTGTTTCTTTCATTTTCTTTCTTTTCTTTTACCTCCCTTCCTTCTTTCTCGCTCTCTCTCCCTCCCTGCTCTTTCTTTCATCTTCCTTCACTCTGCCATTTTCCTCCCTCATCAGGTTCCAGGCAGAACATTAGACATCCACTGTTCTCTCCCTTGCGCCCTTGGCCATCTCGGCCCGCTCCTTCTTTCTCAACACCACACTACCCTAATAAAGACTCTCCTCAATGATCCCTAAGCCCTCGTTTGTGACACACCCTCCTGCCTTGCTTTCCATGTCCCCTCTGCTTTTTCTCCCCTGGGACCTCTCAGGAATGGGCTCCTCCAAAACCACAGCCTCAGGATCTTGCCAGTGTTTCTCCTCTGGTCTCATCTCACACGTGCCCATTGTGCCAACTCCCTCCCCCCTCAAAAAAAAGCACACTGGCTACCCAAACATATTGCCTTTCATGGATACCAGGGTCCTGTATCACCAGCTACCACCACATGACAATTCCATTCAGGACCACCAGATGGACTTATGGTCCCCACCACTCCAATCTTCCTGTAGGACTGTTCCTTAGCTCTGTGAACCCAATACACCGGGTAGCTATCATTCCTAAAGTAATAACCCAGTTTAAAACATCTCTCCATGAGGCAGCTGCCTGAAAGTACACGTGCTTTCAGAGGAAGACGTCCCTGCCCTCAAGGAGCTCACAGTCTAGTGAAGGTGGCAGATGTGCCAGCATGCTCGGAACTTGTTTGGTTGATTGGTGCCTGCCCAGGCATGGAGGCAAGGGTGGACGGTAGTCATTCGTTCTGTCCCAGAAAGACATTTTTGAGGAGAGGCAGGCAGGTGGTGCTTCATAGAGAATAGGAGTTTGCAGGCTATTCGTTGGAATTTGTGAACCCAAATTTCAGCACTGGTTCTTGGCTCAGAGAGTTTGAGGTACATTCTCTGAGGCAGCAGTGTGGGTGGTGGGTGAAAAGTATCTTGGCTACTTTTTCAGGGTGATTATGACTGACTAGGCCAGGGTGCTGTGATTTGGCTTACCAAGAAAGGAATGAGTGGATAGATAGGGTCCTCTCCTTTTCTGAGTTCCCCCCTCATGCTCTGTGATTTTCTTTGGTTACTATAGAGTTGTTTGGAGAAGTACAGGAGCTGCTATTTATTGTCCAAATCTGCTGGCTCCTTTGGTCCCCTAGCAACAGCTTTGACAGAGGCCTCTTGGTAGGGCCGTCTTTCCTACATGTTTTAGCATATTAAATCCAGGGGTGCCACCTTCCAATAGAGGATGCTAGAAAGCACTCCTGAAAAGGCTCCCATTTTATAATTTAGGAAGAAATTTGATACTACTGATGATGTACAGCAACTGAATAGTGTTTCAATCCTCCAAGTAGCTAATTTTTTTCCATGACTGGACAGATTACTCCACATATCCTGTGTGCTTGGCCCCAGACCACTGGCCACAGATGGGGTTTCATTAGGATGGGGCCTTGCTGACCAGTGCGGCTCTCTGGTGAGCTGGAAAAAGTACCAAGTAACTGAAATCTGTGGCAGCTTGGGATAGTCTGATAGATCATCACAGATGATCCATGCCCATAGAAAGTAGCTTGTAAATTTTTGGACAATGAATGTAACATATCAATGGACTCTTGCCATGTAGGCCAAGCAAGGAGCATATAATCACCCTTATATCATTCTTGAGCAATATGAACTGCTTTTGCTTTACAGAAGAAGAAACTGAGGCACAGGATGAAGGAGACATTTCTTCGGTGAGTTGCAGAGTGGGAAGTACCAGCCTGGACTTGAATTCACGTTGCCCTCATTTTGCTTAGAATTTACTATGTGGCTGAGGATGACATTCCAATCCTAATCCTCCTACTTCTACCTCCCAAGTCCTGGGATCACAGACATGTGTAGCCATGTGCAGTTTACAACCCAACTCTTATTAAGCACTTGGCCTGTGGCCTGGCCTTCTGCTTCTCCTGCAGAAAATTCCCACTCTGCCTCCCAGTTCCCCACTCTGTCTTCACAAGGTTTCTACCCAAGCAGCAAGCGATCTCTTCCTGCCATGGTCACATTTATCCATGCTGTCTTTGAGCAAAGTAATTTACAATGCTTTTCACAACCCTAGACTTCTATTCTGGAGCAGTGCCCATTCATTGTTCATCCAGAGGCTCCTCCTGTCATGACTCTACCTGAGACTTTGGTCACACTGACCTGCATTGCTACTGAATTAGCTGGTAAGGAAACACTCAGCAAGCCATTTGTACATGCTTCCCACCATGTCACAGGTACGCCCCCATCTCCTTGTATAGCTTCTAGTTTCCTCGGTGTAGGTCATTCATCATACAATTCTGTCTTCTTCTTCTAGGCCGACTGGACCCCATGTGGACATTTGGCAGAAAGGTAAGGAATCTCTTGGGGGGTGTGGGAAGAGGGGTCCAAGCAGATGTGGAAAATACATGGTCACAAAAAGTTACAGATTTCCCGAGCAGCAGAGCAGCTGGCCTGCTAGGTTCAGGGATAGCTACAAAATTTCTCACTCAATCTTATCTGTCATGATTCACAGAGGGAGGAAGGAGACTGGAGCCTTTGCACAAGGGTTGTGGGAAGAGCAGAGTGAAATTGTTTGAGATAACATTGAAGGCCTCTATGACCCAGAGGTCTCCGACTGCCAAGAGATTGAATTGAAAAGGAAGGTAGAGGAGGAATGCCTCATGGGTTGGAGGGGCTATCCTTCCAGAGAAAGATTACTGAGCTGTACAAGCAGAGTCATGGGACAAGAATGGAAGACCCCTTGTTTTTGCTCCAGTGAGGCTGGCAAAAGTCTCAAGTCTCCTGGAGCTTAGATCAGGAAGAACCAAGGGAAGTCCCAAAGTAGAAGAGAAAAGCAGGTCTGTGAGGCAAAGAAGGATCACTAAACTTTTATAGTTGTATTGTCAGCGCTCTAAAATATGGCTAGGCTAATATGGCTAGGCTGGGCTTCATTTCAACTTCTCAGGAGGTGGGCCAGCCCAATAACACAGTCCTGAGTGCTAAACAGACACCATTGCCGAGTAACACAGTAATTTGAAATTTGCTTTTTATGAAAAGAGCAACTTTTTTCCTACTTTCATATGCATTTGCTTCCTGAGCCTTACATTCCTATTTAGCATATCCATGTATTGCATTCTGCCTAAACAGTATAGCTTCCATTCCAGCAAGATTTTGACTAACGGAAGAGCAAGACCCCCAGATTCTCTACTTTACTTCAGAAGAAAGCAATACACTACAGAGTTTTGTAATTTCCTTCCACACCATCCATTCCTTTTCTTCTTTTTTGGCTTCAAATACTACATTAAAAAAAAAAAGCTTTCAACCCAACCTGGAGAACTTGTACCCTAAGACCTACATATGGTACCTATATACTGTATTGCTAAAGACCCAGGATAGACAATTTTTTTCTGAAACTCTTTTTTTGTATACCTATGCCCTCAAGAGTTCAAAAAGAGGCGAGAAATGGGATGTCTGTAAATGTGTCATGAGGTTCTCTGGATATGAGCAATCTGTAAAGATTTGGGTTAGTGCTCTTGGGAGTTGAGTGGCATCAAGTTCCCTTCTAGAGATACCACTGCAGATGCTCGGCTGGGAAGGCTGGGATTCACATCCCACTGGGGGGTCAGATTGGTGTGCTGCATGTTGACTCCACTGGCTGGCTGTTCACACTAGCAGCAGCTTCTGCTACTAGTGCTCAGGCCTTCTTATACTTGGATGTATTTGGTAGAATAGTCCCTTTGAACAGACAGGCTGACTCTCATGTTTGAGTATTTTTATGACCAGATGTTAGGACCTCTTGTGTCAGACCACAAAAGCCCAGGCTCCAAAAAAGGTCCAACACCCATCACCAAAGTCAAGTTCATAAGAAAAGAATACACAGGGCTCCAGCACCATTACTCTTTTGCTTTGGAAAAAACAGTGTATGAGTGGAGGAGTGGGGTTTGGAAGTGCCCCTGCAGTCCCATTGGAGAAGGTTTGAGCATCATTCAAGAAGTGTACCTTCTTTGAGTGACTTCATCTACTCTGGCCTTTTATGGAACCTTCTGCAGTTGCCAAAGAATAAGCTAGCTCAATGACCTGGCTCCCAGCATGCCCTGGACCATAAGACTATATATCCCAGAGTTGGCTGGTTGGAGACCTAGGACAGATGTCCCCAGGGCACAGAAAGCTAGAGTTGACCACAAGTAGGAAAATCTGCCCTCCTGGGCAAAGAGGAGACCTGTGGAGACATGTCCTTGGCATTAGGACAAATCATGTCAGTGGAACCACTCTGTGGAACGTAGGTGAGCCTTTCTGAGGTATAGGAGCAAAGGACTGAAACATCCCTTTCTTCGAATACTTGAAACAAAAGGACCCAATACTGAGTTATTAGATGGAAGACTGAAGACTAGGAGCAGAGAATCCCCTGAACCCCCCCCCCCCTCAGCATGCCAAGTAAAAATGGCCATGTGTTTTATTTTCCAGGGTGATTCTTCGTACAGGCACAAAGAGTATAGTTCTTGTGCCTTTCAAATGGTAAAGTGACACAGTTTAAGCTAGCTGGTTGGGGAAGGAGGGCACTAAAGTGCAAGGAGATGGGGCCAGAGCGAGGAAACTGTCTATTAAAACCAATGTGTTAAAAACACCATATTAAAACTTAAATCTTTGCATGCTAATAAAAAAATAGAATAAATCCAAGCAGACTCTGTCTCCTGACTAAAATGCTTACTGTTCCTGTGTGTTAAGCATGCATCTAGGTTTCTAAAGAAGTGGTGGGGGGTGAGGGGGAAGAAGGCCAAGAACAGCTTTGTTCAGAACAGTCTTTCCAAAGGAGTGGCTGGTAGGTAGGAAGTGCTGCTACAGTCATGTCCTTGGGCATGGTCTCCTGTACCACAAGATTGAACGGGACCAATGTCATAGCACCCAGAGAAGGAAGCAAAAGGAGAGAGGAAGGCAAGGAAGGGCAGAAGTGGGAGGGGGAAGGAAATAAAGAGGAAGGCATCATCCAAAAATAAAGTAGAGAAAAAGAAGATATGGAATCCATATGACTCCTTGGGAGACTTTGGAGAAAGAAATTCCACAACTGAGTGAGAATGTCCGGGGAAGCAGAACCATGGATGGATTCTTCAGGTCAGGGCAGGGAGTTTTTTTCATTAGGTGCACAAAAACGGGATAAGGCACGAAAGGTAGCCTCGACAAACTGTAATACCTAACTGGGACTTCCTCTTATCCGCCTATCAGAACTGCTGTGAGCATCCCATGCTTACTCCTACTTTCACTCCACAGATTTGGAAATGACAGGAAGAGGAAATGGGGTGCGGAGAGCATAGCCATGAAAAGGAATGAGCGCGAAGTCTGCCCCTGCCCTGCCTGCTTTCCACAAGACTCTTCTTCTGAGCCCCAAATCCTCCACCCAGTAGAGAAACCTGACGTCTGAAAAGTCTGTGGAGGAGGAGTTCACTGCAGATCGCAAAGGGAAATCTTGGATGAGTTCAGATTTCATATTCCTGGAGAGAAGGCTGGGAGACAGGCTGCATTTCCTTCAGCATCCCAGATGACCCCTGCTCACTGGGAGGTAACACAGTGAGGCAAGTCCAATGTCTGGGAAGGAGTTGGGACCAAGAAAAGGAGCACCTGTCTCCTCATGGAGCAGCCAACAATAAGCCGGCTCAGGCTCTAGCACTCTTTTCCTGACCTTTAAGGGCATTGGGGCATCTACAGAGGGACCCCAGGAGGAGTAGAAAGTCCCAGGTTGGGAAGAGCCTTGCCTTGGTGACTTTGAGTACCTGAGAGCTATGAATGGACATACGATACACAGGACCATTTCTCTTTTTTCTTTTTGCCTTATCACTTCTGGCATGGTGAGCTAAGGAAATTGAGCCTCATGAGGGTTTGGGAAAGAGGAGAAAGGAGCAACATTTCAAGTAGATGGGGTTAAGGTATCAGAAGACCAGAGGACAGGGACCAGAAGGTGCCCAATATGGGGTAGCAGTCAGTGTGGGTGGATCCAGTCTCAGGGGCATCCCTAGAGAGTTCGCAACAGCTGAAGTGTGAGCTTTCCTGGGGCGTACTGGCAAGTGAAAGAATCTGAAATATTTTAGGGGATGTCAGAGACAACTGGCAAGTAGGAGCAGTCATGGGGTTCCCTCAGGACTGTCACACTGTGTCCTTATAATATGGTGTGTCGGATCCTCTCATTTTTTCCCTGAAACATTGGTAATTCCTCCCCAGCTCCTCCCCACCTTCACAACCATTTCCATCTGGCTTGACCCATCGTCACATTACTTTTGCAACCTAGAGCAGACAGGGCACCTGTCCTCTGGCACACACGACAGCTTCTTCTTCCAGAGGGATCTTGTCATGAGCATGTCAAGTCCCATAACTTGCAAACTTCCATATTAATATCAATGGACACTTGCATGAGTTCATATTGTCGTATGTTTTCTCCTCTTTCCAGTCATCCTTGCCTCTTCATTATTTTTGAGAACTCTTCCCTTTGACTCATTTCAGTCTGGGGACAGTGATACATCTTGTATTTAATGTACTTAGTTACAGACCGTGAGTGGAATGCTATTAGTTCATCAGCCAACTTTCTCATTGGCACTCAGAAATGCATTTTGATGAGGCAGAAGGCAGTTTCTAGCCTTCATTCTATGATTCTATCTCTTTGTCCCTTGGGGTAATTGGAAAGTCATGTACCTGTTCCAAGCCTTACTTCCTCAATTGTAAATGGAATCACAGCTCATGTCATTCCTCCATATTTAGACTTGTCCACAGAGTGAAGCTGCACATAAAACCACACCTACACATAGCATAGCGGGGCCAAGGTATGTCTGTTGGTGGTCAGACCTCCATTCAACTTTACTTTTTGTGCCTGATGTTTTCTTCTTCATAATTGATGCTGAAGTCCAGAATACAGACTCCTTAATAGTGGTGAATGACGGCTCATGGTTCCCTCGAAGCTCGCTGTTGCCTGTGGATACCATGTGCGTTGGCTAGCTTCAACCCTCCTCTACTTGGTACAGAAGTCTTCACAGTATTGTGCCATTGACTGCTTATGGCCTTGGCCTCAGCATCCAGACCCCCCAAAATTTAAGCATGAACTTTAAACATAGGCATTCGAAAGGACCTCCTTAAACATGCATGATTGCTTGACTCCTGGCTTACTGTTGGCATTTTGAATATGTCATGTCTGTTTCCATATATGCAATAGCTAATGCAATTTCTTTTGTCTAGACCATCTTTCTCCTCCTACCCGTTTTACCTCAGCCATCCTCACTCTTTCAGATTTCTGCTCCACAGTTCATAGAGGAGCTATGAACTAGATCAAAGAGGCTTCCTGCTCTCCCCAGAGCCTGCGCTGCCTCTTGCAACACAGATAAGAATTACAGACTGTAGCCCCAAGAAAAAAAGGAACACTGTTGCTTTCTTTTACATTTCTTACAGTCCATCGTTGGTGCTCAATAAGTATTTGTTGAATGAAAGAATGTGTTTAGTATTTCAAGCTTGTTTCTAATTCAAATTTTACCTATAGAAAGGGTACATCTGGACTTGATATTGCCCTGATCTTCAGAAAAGTCTTTGCTAAGCAGTTGCTTATCTCTAGAGACAGAGGCAAACTCTGAAAGAGCTTGTTAGCTCAGTGGCTAGGGAAGAGGCCAGGTGCTCTACTTAAGGATGATGGGCCCCGAGAGAGTCAAAGTGACTAGTTCTCCTTCTGGTCCATTGGTTCCTATGGGCCCTCAACTCCTGGGGCTCCGCATTCTCAACTCTTTCTTTTTTACCCTCATACACTTCTAGGCCCCACATCCCTAGTCTCCTCTTCCCAAAGATCTTCTGTAGCTTGGGGTGCTTTTCTTGGTTGCAGGAACCTTCTGGGTCACACACTTCTCTAAAGATCCTCTTCTTCTCTTTAGGGTACCTGTACCCCTGCCCACACTGTGAATTCTGCCCTGCTCTGGGTCACAGTTTTAACTGTTACCTTCAACTGCCATCAGAATGTTCCACCCTTAACATTCTCAGGGGTCAATGTCCTGCTTCTATACCAAGCAGGACTTGGTGTAAAAGGCCCCAAGGACTAGGCCCAGCTGGTCCCTTTGCAATGGGCTCAGCCTTTTGAACACAGTGCCCACTCTGCAATTTCTAACCAAGTTTTCAAGTAGCTGTGACCATATTTATGATCTCTCTGCCAGGCTCCTGATGCCAGGATGCCAGTGGTCCTAAGCTGCTTCAGGTTGAAAATGCTTTTGCTTCTCAACAGTGAGACTTGGGGCCAGGCCTTGGAGGAGGAATGGAAGGTCATGATGATACCTCAGATGCTACAAATATGTCATTTATGATGGCTTTCCCTGAGGCCACAGATTGTTTAATCTCCACTCCTGCCTTCACTTACTCAACTTTTATCAGGGGCTTCCTCTCCTGAAATGTCTAATAAAGTCCAGTCCTTAGTATCTGGGTGCAAGACTCCCTCAAGAACTGTTGTAAGTTTCTATGCTTAACCTGGTCATTCTTAGTACTCATGGAACAGGGCAATTTGATTTTCTTTTTCATTCACCAACCCGGTTATTCCTTGCAGAGCTATTGAATACCTATGTGAGCGACATTAGGTACATACTGGGAAGACAAGTGTCAGGTAATCAGAAATGGACTCTTCACTCCCTGGGGACATCCTTTGTCAAGGAAGTAAGTTTCAGGATTGTCTGGCTGGAATAGGTTATGTGAGACAATTGTGCCAGCTGAGTGCCATGAAAAGGGTGTTAAAGTGTTATGAGAACTTGCAGATAAAGTTTAGAGTTTTATCCTAGAAGATCTGAGGATAAAAAAGATTTTAAGCAGAGGACATTCTGTGATCATATTTGGGTTTATCTTTTAGAGAAGTCAGTAGAGCTTAGAAGGCAAAAATGGAGATGATTTTCCAGGCCCTCTGAGCATTGGTCAGGGATTTGCTCATGGAAAAGCAAATGTGGAACTTGTCCTTGAGGCACAAGGCTAAGTGTTGGGTACATTGAGGTGCCTTTGGTATTTAGGTTTATAGTTCGTGCGAGCAATCCTACTGGAAGAGAAATTGATGAATCACTTGTTCATAAGTCTACTTGCAATACAGGCCTGTATGACCTTACCTTTTCTGGGAAAGCCACAGAAGAGTGGGTACCTTTGGGATTGAAAAACAGAGGAGGAGCTCTTAAAGGCCAGGATGAGGAGGAAAGCCAGAAAGGTAGTAAAGTGATTGTTGTACAGAAGTGGTAGGGCATGTTGCCCTCTCTCCTCAGTCTATAGACCAATGGAGGCTCTGACAAACCCAGTAGATCAGGTGGCATTAAGAAGAACACCTGATTAGTAGGAAGAAAACAAGAAAGAAGTGTGGAAAAGAGACAAAAGGGAGGTCCATATCCAGCTCTGAACACATGCCCCACAAAATGCCAGCACACATGGGAATAGCAAAAGCTACTCCCCCCCCTTCTTGATACAATTACTTCTTTGACTCAGGGATGTGGGACCCACTCAAATTCCAGAGGTCTCTTAGAGAGTTTCTGAAGTCCTCTCATCCAGTCTTTTCAGAGCAACCTGGATCATTCCAAAGGGTCCAGAGAAAAGGGGTTGTGGAAACATAAGCTGAGAGAAGCTTACAAGAGCCAGTGTGGTCCATGAGTGAAGACAGCCTCAGCAGACAGAAGCACCCCTCAACCAGCATGAATAAACTTGGTCAAGCAGGGTTCCCTTTAACTACTGGATCCAGAGGTTTTCCACAGACACTCCACTAGAGTCCTTCTTAGCCAAACAGAGGCAGCACAATTCTATAAACATGTACGGTTTGCGGCCCTGCTAGCAATATGGGGTGGAAGGTCATGGGTAGGAAGTCCTCACACTTTCTGACCCCTTTTGGAGTGTGGCTTCCTCAAGCCCTTTAAGGGAAGACCTCTTTCAAGACAGATAAAAAGATTTTCAGGAGGAAACAGGAAGATCACTCATCACAGGCAAACTTGGTCTTGAAGAAATACTTTGCAAGCAGTTCTCCTAAGGACTGAATGGGCAGCAATGTGCCTCGAGCCATGATTTCTCTACTTATAGAATGTGGATAATCAACCTATCCCTACCCTACAGAGTTCTTGTGATGGTTTTTTGATTTAATTTATGTACAGAATAGTTAGAACAGACATGTCACAAACACCGCTAGACATTGTCACAACTTGAGTAGATATTGCCCCTGCCCCATTTATACGAAACGCTTGGACCCCATAGGCACAAACCCTATATTTTATTGATGTGACTGCACACTGCTCAGAAAGTACATATTTAAGGGTAATGACTGGAAGTATTTATGATCAAATTCCATTTCAGTATTACATAGTAGGTGAGTTGGGAAAAACGCTTTTCCAAAAATGATTAGAAGAGTGGATGGAATACAAGGTAGAAGTGAAAAAGGCACAGCTATTTATTGGAGCTGGGGGCTGGGAAGAGCAGGTACTAAGGGAGAGAGGTACTTGCATAAACGAAGTTCATGATCCTTGTGTGGTTCATAGACTGGGAGGTCATGGAAATCTCTGATGACCTGACACGAGACAGAGTCTTGACCACTGGGCGTGAGAGTGGGGGATATTTGGGCGGTAGAAAGAGCTAGTTCTTGGTGGAAAATGTACTTCTTTTCCAGTTTGATGAGGATGGCTTCTGAGTACATCAGCTTCTATATTTGTAAAATGAGGATAATTCTGCCAAACCAGGTGACTACACAGAGCTGATGTGATGATGAAATGACATGATGGAAAACATTTTACTCACCATCAATTTGCAGATACCCAAGGGAGAAAAACCACGTTAATGACTTTTTTTTTCTCATCTTGTAATCTATTAAATTTGGTTTATGTGTATAACATGACCTAATACAAGGGAAGAGTGTTTGAGAGGGACAGTGACTGAAGGCCATGTTGAGAAGGAAGAGACCTTACTGATACTGTGACCAGCAGCCCAAGGAGATGAGGCATGAGGGAGAGACACAGACGTTCCTAGGTCAGGAGATAGCCTGGCTTTGTCTTAGAAAGAGACTCCTGGAGGGCCTGGATAAAATGCTTCGTCATAAGCATGAGGCTGAGTTTGGAATCCCCAGCGCATATGTGTGGTGGCACATGCCTTTGATCCCAGTGCTGGGGCATGGAGACAGGAGCATCCCCAGAGCCTCCTGGCAAAATAATCTAGCCAAAGCAGTGAGCTCCAGGTTCATTGAGAGACCCCACCTCAAACAATAAGGTAGAAAGTAGTTGAAGACACTCAATATTGACCTCTGGCTCTATATGCACATACACATATGCACCTTCTCACATATATGTCCACCCACATATAAACATGCATACATACACAAAATACATGAGCATAAAAAATAATGAGATGATTCCAGATTTTTGCAAGGCTGAAAATCCAGAGAAATTTTTACAGTGGAGTGGCTAGTACATTTTCAGTGCTTAGTAGAGACACACATTTTCTTATCACTGTGAAAAATATATGACAAAAACACTTTAGGGTTAGGGTTATTTTGGCTCACTGCTTGAGATTATGGTTCATCATGGTGAGGAAGGCATGGTGGCAGGAACATGCTCTGGCTGATCACATTTCATCTGTAGTCAGGAGGCAGAGAGAGAGGAATGCTGGTACTCAGCTTGCTTTCTCTTTTTATTCAATCCAGGACCCCATCCCATGGAATGGTGTCACCCACAGTGAGGGTGAGTTCTACCTCAATTAACCCAACCTAGAAACCCCCTCACAGACAGGCCCAGAGGTTTGTCTCCTAGGTGATTCTCGATATTATCAAATTGAAAATATCAACTATCACAGTTGATGTTATTTAGTCTTCATCAAGCACTCATGAAGTTAGAGAAACAAGATGCAGGCATGCTTTTCTCGGGTTGCTCAGACATGTGACTTTCAACCAGTAGATTTTTTAACAAGTGTTTGATAAGGTAAAAGATGCCCCAACAATATCCCATGGAGGCATCGTAGGGATGCACAGGCTGGCAGAGTCCTCTCCTGTAAAGTAACCAGTGGGATCAGTCAGTATCCAAACTGAACAGGTTTACGAAAGTTTCTCATTTTACTGTTGGATCAAGTGTGAACCTTGACTGGATCCAGGAAAACCTCTGTTCAGAGGAGGATGATCCCTTGACTGAACAATGGGGAACAAACCACAGTGCAATCTACCTATGTGACGGGAAACCCATGGATTATGTAGCCTGTTGCTGTGTTCAGTGCCCATCCCAGTGACCATTGACCAGTGCCTACAGTTTTAGAATGGTGCACTCTATGCAAGTGTTATTTTCTTGTTGACTTTGAGAAATTTGGGGTGAAAAAAACCTTAGCCAGTTGGTGAAGACATTGCTCACAGATGGATGAAGCAAAGTCACATCTGGATGAAGACATTTTGTTTTCAGCTGTACTTTTACCCTAAAGGACTGAAGCGAGCAAAATAGTAATGGGCTTCCTCTTGGGGGCGTTCAGGTAAGAGGGTGAGAGAGGGGGACAGACAGACAGACAGACAGACAGACAGACAGACACACACACACACACAGAGAGAGAGAGAGAGAGAGAGAGAGAGAGAGAGAGAGAGCCTGTTTCATCCATGAGGGATTGATCCAAAGGGTAGTGATTTGCCCTTAAAAATGGGGTATGGGGCTGGAGAGATGGCTCAGCGGTTAAGGCACTTGCCTCGAGTGCCTAAGGCCCCAGGTTCAATTCCCCAGTACCCACATAAGGCAGACCCACAAGGTGGTGGCCCTGGTACTTTTGTTCTCTCTCTCTCTGTCTCTCTCTGTCTCTCTCTCTCTCTCATCTCTGCTTGAAAATGAATAAATTTTAAAAATGGGGTATGATTTAGGCCTATTTGGTGATATCTCCTTGTTGAAGTAGAAGTCCCATTCCAGGCACTCAACAGAGCCCATGGAAAATAAGTTCATAAACTAAGTGAGCCTTTAACTTGTAGAATTGTAAAAGTTAATTTTTATGGATAATGGTGTAGGTGAAAATGAGGGGCAAAGAAGGGAGATTGGGATAAAGTATAGAAGGAAGCAAGAGAAACCACTGGCCCTGAACAAAGGTGAGGGTTGACACCCATAAGGAAGACACCACTGAGGAAGAAGGGAGACGATCTTGACTCAGAGCTAGCTGAAATTCCTTGTGCTGGCAGTGTGGATCATGGGGACATTCAGGGGCAATGTGGCTGCAGAGGCAAGGGAGAACAGAGAAGCCAGGCTTGCTCGGGGAGTGGTGGAACAGGCCCTGGGGGAGTGGTGAGCTCAGGTAGGAAGGATGCACTGTTTCCTGTTTCCCTTCTCTTGTCTTTTCTCCCAGCCTCAGTGTTAAAGGCTCTGGACTGGAAGGGAAATGCATGAAGGTAAGATACCATATTATGAAATGGTTGGTCCTCAACATTTGTTCAACAAATGAACAAATATGGTTAACACTATTCAGTCAAAATAAAATTTTACTGGGATTTTTTTTTGGTGGGGGATTTGTTATAGGCAAAATCAGCCTATAGAAAAAAGAATAAAAAGTCAAATGCTCGCATTTAGATGTTACAACATGCTTGGAATCTGAAGTCATTGAGACAGCATGTAAATGGTGGTAATGAGTTCAGGGACCAAGAACAGAAAATCCAGACCTAGGTTTATCGATGGATTGATCTCTAAGTGCTGTTAGAGATGTGGGTGTTTCCAGGTGGAACTTTGAGCAATAGAGATGCACTGCTGTTCAGAGCAATGTGTCCCCTTTTCGGGTCCCTTTTAATTACCACCGCCATGCCAACGCCAGATAAAGATGAGCAATGAGTCACATTGCTCTTCTTTCACAAGTCTCCTGTGTTCTGCGTCCTGACATATTTGGGTTAACTGTCTGGTTTTGTCAGTAGAAGGCTGCATGTGCTCTACTCTTGATCTTCTTTAGGTTTCTTTTTTAACTTTATTCATTTTTCAAGCAGAGAAAGAGAGAGAGAGCAGAGAGAGAAGAAGAGAGCACCAGGGCCACCACCTTGTGGGTCTGGCTTATGTGGGTCCTGGGGAATTGAACTGGGGGCCTTAGGCACTAGAGGCAAGTGCCTTAACCACTGAGCCATCTCTCCAGACCCTTGATCTTCTTTAAAGGTGTGACGAAATAGGCAAGAGTGAGCTGGAAAGGGTCTCACCTTGAGCCAGGCGCAGGAAGCACGTACCATGTCTTCAACCTTGCTCTCTGTGAAGGTAAGTGACCTTCCTGTCTGTGTGGGTCTTCCTCTTCCTCTATCCCCTTCATCATGATGGCGCCTCTGTAAATTACAACTGTGAGCTTTCATCTTCAAATGCACATGATTTTATCAAATGACAGTGACATTTCAAGTCAGCGAGTAAAGTATAAATTGTGCTTCACCTGCCTCAAATCCCCTTAGCTGTTCTTTCCCTTGGTGTTTGTTGGAGGACTATCTGGGCACTGTTCCCAGTGTTAAAAACCAGCCCTGAAGGAAACAAACGAAGCCTTGGATGTCTAACGAACATGCTCTCTCACTTTCCTGCCACGTGGAAAGGATGGGAGTTTCCAAGTCTTTAAGTTCTGATTTCTTCTTGCATAACAGTTCCTTTTGTACTTTTACACTTCAGGATTGAAGCAAGAAAATAGCAATGGGCTCCCTCTAGGGGGCCTTCAGGTAAGAGGGTGAGAGAAGTGGACCCTCTTAGAGGTGGGAAGAGAGAGAGGGAGCCTGTTTCACCCAGAAAGAATTGATCCAAAGGTTAGGAAAGGCTAGAGTTCCTTTCTCGACTCATCTTTGTTTCCTCTTGCCTTTATAAGCAGTCAGCCTCTTCAACACTGCAGTATTTTCAGGTAAGTATCCGGGCCCATGGCATGCAAGCCTCACTTTCCACATTACCTTAAAACATGCACACAGAACTCAGCCAAGTCTTTGCCACTGTGTCATAAACGATGGCTTTCTGGACTCTGTCCAATAACATGCTGCTCATTTCCATCTGAGAGCTCATAAGAATGGCCTTTGCCATCATATTTCCACCATCATTCTTTTTTTTAAAATATATATTTATTGTCCATAATGAGTTACATTATTTAGTGGGCAAACCATGCGTTGTTATCCCGATTTCCCCAATTCCCCCCCCCATCCCTGATCTATTGTATATCCTCCTCCGTGGGCTGTCTGTATTAGTCCTTGTGGCAAGGGATCCTGGATATCTTAGTACTCATCCCGGTCTTCCTGGCCCAAGTGTGTTGTTACTGATGGGTGCCATGCCTGCCACCATCATTCTGTATGTGATTATGGTCCTGTTTTCAAAGAAGTCTGACACCTTCCCTACAGCTCTGCTCTTTCCCTGTTGACCAGACTCACCTTCCCCAGTCCCTCGATGGCCATGTTGGTTTCTTGTAGTATGCAGTATGTAGTGTGTTGCAGCAGCCTTCCACTTCGAGGAACCAATCTCTATTTGTCTACATGGAATGCTGCAACCAAAATAGCAGAGCATTTTAAGCAACACACCTTTACTTTATAAATTCTGGAGTTTGGAAAATACAAGGTCAAGGAGATGGCAGGCTTGGTGTCTGGTAAGGATCTGCTTCCTGGCTTAGACAGCTGCCCTTTTCCTTTGTCCTCACTTGGTGTGTGGGAGACAGCCTCTCTCATCCAGTTTTCATAGGGCTTCTAATCGCTTCCAGGAAGGTACCATCCTTGTGACCAGGTTACCTCCTGTACATCCCATTTTCTTTGCCGCCATCCTAGTGGAGACTAGGGCTCCGACCTCATGCATTTCAATTGGGAATACACACTGTAGCATGAAAGTCAAATTTTTGGTTCCTTGGCTTTATAACCATTGTGCATCTGGAGTGTAGTGTTTAAATTCAGTTAACCGCAGGACTGAGGACATGAACTACATCCAAAGCCCAAATGATTCGTAACTACTGTGTAATAAACTCTCCAAACATGTCTAGATGATTCTGTGTTTACATATCCACCTAATCTTTGTGTGTATATTGTCCCTCAACCCCTGGGTCCCAGAAATGGGCAAGAGCTCAGCATTTGCCAACATACAGAGTGCTAGATTTTTCTATAACCAACTGCTTTTATTACTGAAGTTAAGTCACATAGTTCTGGCTCATTCCCTGGCTTGTAGTAGGGCTATTTTTCAATGCCTAGGTATGCATGTGAGTGTGGGTGTTGAGGCCAGGGGACAAACGTGGGTATTGCTCTTCAAGAACACTGCCCACCATATTTTATTTATTTATTTGCTAGCAGAGATAGAGAAGACAGACAGAATGGGTGTGCCAGTGCCTCCAGCTGATGCAAATGAACTCTAGATGCATACACCTCTTTGTGCAACTGGCATTACATGGGTGCTGGGGAATTGAACAGGGGTCGTTAAGCTTTGCAGGCAAATGCCTTATCTGCTAAGACATCTCTCCAGCCCCCGTTTTGTGTGTGTGTGTGTGTGTGTGTGTGTGTGTGTGTGTGTGTGTGTGTGTGTGTGTATGTGTATATATGTGTTGGGGGTAAATTTTTTGTTAACCTGGAGTTCACTAGTTAGGTTAGGCTGGCTAGTGAGCCCCAGGAATCCTCTTTTCTCCTCCTCCCTAGCACTGGAATTACAGGTGTATACCACTCAAGCACTTAGATTATGGGTACGTGCTACCATGCCTGGCCTTTATGTGAGTTTTGGGAATCCAAACTTGGGTTTGCATGGTGGTGTGGTTTGGATGTGAAAGTCCACCATAGGCTCATGTGTTTGAGCACTAGATCCCCAAATGGTAAAGTTGTTTGGGAAGGAGGTGGAGTCTCATTGGAGGAAGTGGGTTTTTGTGAGATGGCCTTAAAGTTTCATAACTTTGCTCTACTTCCTGCTTCCCCTCTTAGCTTCCTGACTGTGGATGTAATGTGACTGACTAGCTGGCCTCCTGCTCCTGCCACCATACCTTCCCCACCATGCTGTAAACATACCCCTTGAAGTGTAATCTGAAATAAAACATTCTTTCCTTAAGATGCTTTTTGTCAGGTATTTGATCACAGCAGTGAGTTTAAAGGCACTATTATACATGGCAAGGGCTTTCTTCACTGACTGAGCTATCACCTCAGCCCCTGTTCTTACTTTTTCTTTCCTTCTCTCCCTCCCTCACTGTCTCCTCTCTCTTCCTGCCCCTTCTTCTTTCCCTTCCCTTCCCATCACTTCCTTCCTTTCCTTCTTTCTCTGCCTCTTTTTCTCTTCTTTCTTCCTTCTTTTTCTCTCTGACTCTCTTTCTTGTCTCTTTCCTTCCTTCCCCTCTCTTTCTTTCTTTCCTTCCTTCATTCCTTATTTCTTTCCTTTCCTTTTCTTTATCTTGTGTCCCAACATGCTATGTGACCAAGAATGACTTTGACCTTCTGAACCTCCTGTGTCTATATCCCATGTTCTGGGATTACAGACATGAACTTCTGAGCCCAGTTTGTTCCTGCTTTCTTTAAAGGAGCCAAAAGCAAATTTGTTTCATATGGTTTAAAAAAAGTATCTTCTCTTCTTTTCCCCATTGAATTAACTTTATAAAATGGAAGAAATTCTCCAATCATACTCACTACACATACTGAGAGATTGCCTATTGGTTATGGTTTGTTTTGCCTGCTTCTGATTTTATCTGCTTTGTGATTGAGAAGAAAAACTGTGTAGTATTGGGGTCCTAATAAAAATATTGTCTTGATCCTTGGTTGTGGTAGTGTTCCTGCCAGGAAAGGTTAGAGTGGGGTGAAGGCAGGAGAGACTTTGTTATGTCTAGCTTCACAGTGGAGAAGTTGGCACTCAGGGGTGCTGTCACCCAGCTTGCTACCAGGATGCATTGTGACTCTGAGGAATGGACACTTCTTGAAGCTGCCATAATCTCTTTATTTATAGAACAATATCTGCTTTTGTTTCTTAAACAAAGGGCTTATAAGGATGGTGGTGCTCCTGAACATCTTATGATTTGAAATTAATTAGCTGGGCTGACAGAACTTGCCTCAACCTCTAGAGGAATTCTTGAGTTACCAGGCTTGTATATCTAGTAGCTGCAGTCTCATGGATCTCTGACCATAGGGAATGAAGAAAACTCAGACTATTTAAAAAATGTGTTTGCTTTAGAAAAACATGTGTGTAAATGTGTGTTTTGAAAACATTCCTCGGGATGACTAGAGGACACTTTGGTAGCCAAGGGAGGTAACCATGATCTACGGAGCTGAAGGACTGGACTTCCTCCCAGTCATCTCCAAACCCATCCCTGGGATTATCTGTCAGTTTTAGGAGAAGCAGTCTTGTTTATTACCCCTTGCTTTTGCTCACAGCTTCTTGTGCTTTGGCTGATAGGAAAAACAACTTGGGTTTTATGTTAAAACTTTAAAATCCCAATTAAACTTCATCTGGAGATGGGGAAGACACTTCTGGAAGCACAGCTGGGAAAGGTTTTCCTTGTTTCACTTCTGACATTATTCACTTTCTCTCAGTACTAGGGAGTCTTTAGAAACAACTGGAGAAGCAGGAAGAAGTCTGAAGAGTAGAGGTCTCCTCAGAACTTCTAGCCACAACTTTCCATGTAACTGGAGGTAGAACCTCCAGCTTCAGAAAGATGCTCAAGTGTGAGCCAAGGACACACAGCATCTCTTTTGAAATGTCCTTTTGTTTTTCTCTTCCATTTCCTTGTCAATGTATATTTGTCTCTCAGTTCCCCAGCTGAAGTTGAATAAAAGAAAAAAAAAACATGATGTCAAAATGGAAGGATTCATGGGAAAGAAGTGGGGGTTCAGTGGGAGGGTGGGAGACAAAAGAGGGTCCTGGAAGGGGATCATTACCGGGGTGCATTGTGTATACGAATGGAGGGTGCCAATAAAAAGTTCAAAAACTTAGTGTGAAATCAAAATACTCTTTTTATTGAGTCCAGCTTTCTTGTTAAATTAACTTATATGTGTTAATTATTTCTCAGTCTAAATTCTAGAACTTTTTGTGAACTTAAAAATATCACTGCAACATTTATCTAAGAAGAAAGGAATAAAAAGGCATGGAAGAGAAAAAGTAGACCTGTTCTTCCCAAGAGAAATATTCTTACATGTGTTCAGTAACAAAAATAGTACAGACCTGCACTATTGGTATAACTCCACAATGAACTAGTGCACCAATGTGGATAGCCCAGGAATAGAGACCAGTCTAAATTAGAGTTAAGAACATGACTAATAGCATAAATCAGGGACAAGTTGGCTAATTCATAGTGCCAACACAAAAGGTTATTTTAAAAAATAAATTCCAAATAATGAAATAGCTAACTGAAGCTAGAAAATACTAGAAGGCACAACAAGGGGCTTTTCTCCCCTTGTTTTCAGATCACTGGATGTAAGGAGGTAAGAGCACATACATAGGAGAAGCATGCTGAAATGGGACTTCAACAGGACATCTCTGTCAGGCACCCAGCTTCAAACTTATCCATAGGGTAAGTTTCAAGCTATTTATAGGATGAACTCTAGCTAGACTGAGTCACTGAAGTGAGCAGAAATATTAGATATGTTTTAGCTGTTCCCCAATGCGCATATACAACATTAGAGAACATTAAGGCAGAAATCAATGAACTGGGATTATTCTACCCTGTTTAAAATGTGTTATTTTTTTGAGGCAAGATCATATGTAGCCTAGGTTGGCCTCAATGTTTCAATTCTCCTGCATCAGCCTCCTGAATGTTGAGATTACAGGCCACCGCATGCCTGGGCACTGTTTGGCTTTTGACTCAAGATATTTTCTAAGGACATTACTTGCATGGGCTAGATTTTTTTTTTTTGTGGCAGACTTCAATGCCCAGGGTCCATGCAAAGTGGAGATTTGAATAGGAGACACACTCAATACAACTGGAACTCTAAAGAGCGGAGGCAAATAAATACAAAAAAAGTTAAAAGAGTGGCATCATCTGAAGGTTGAGTTAGAAACAAATCCACTTTCACACCTGCAGGGGACTGCATTGGAATTGATTTGAGGTCTGACAATTCTCCAAGAAATTTTGGCAAATTACGCTTTTCATTTGCTGGCCCAAACCTGCCACCTAGGAGGTTGACAAAACTCTCAATCTGGTCCTTTAGCTTGTGGGACTGGTAATTCCCACATATGTCTGCCAAGTGTAAAACCTGATTCTAACTGGAAGACTTATTCTCAAAGAACGAAAGCTCTCAATAAAGCTAAATAGCTCATTAAAAAATGTATATAAAAAATAAAGGTCACAACACAAGATAACAAGCTACCTTCATACAAGACTCTTGATAGTGAAATTTTCAAACGAAAAAAAATATGTTCAATTTCAAAATATACAAGCACAATTGAAACTGAATGGAGCACAAAACAATTCCAGATCTTTCCGGTTACTTACTGGTAACCTAGTTATCCTTTTGGTAAAAATTGAGTGGCAAGGAACACCTTCTTACACATTTGTCTTACTTAAAGAATCAGGTAAAATACTTCAGACAGCAGTGTTTATTTATTGAGAGACACAATCTCATATATCCTGGTCTAGTGTTGAACTTGCTATGCAGCTGAAGATAACTTCAAACTCTTCCTGCCTCCACTTCCCAAGGGCTAAGCTTCTAGGGGTGAGCCACCACACCCAGGAACATGGTACATGCTATGGAAGCATCCTACCCACTGAGCTATATCCAAGCCCATGAGATAGTTTTTAGAAGCTGGTCATCAGGCAGGTAAGAGTTGTGAATCATGTGCAGGAGTAACAAGTAGCCTCTGGAACTGTGCCATCTCTGAAGGGCAATTCCACGCTACAGGTCAGGAAAGAGGAACTCAAAGGCAGAGCTCTTACTTGAGTTGAGAGTGAGGTCAGACATTGAAGTGGCCAAATGACCAGAATATGTGGGATAGAGTGACAACAATAGAAATAAGCTCTGGGAAGCCACAGAGGAGCCCATGAATTCTACGTAGGAAGAGGTCTCAGCATGTTTTTGGAAAAGAGGATCAACAAGAATTGGACCGATTTGGTTCTGTAGGGAATAGTAAAAAATTTTACCTTTCTTTGGTCTGATAACTAATACTATGAAATACTATGAAACTGGTCACAGGAGACAATGTACACAAATTTATTGTATGCCTAAATCACAGAAAAGTGGACCTCTCTGAACTCATTGAGATCTGGAAACTTATATAAAGCCAGAATCACTGAAAGGAGGCTTGCTTGTGGGAGGCGGTGGAGTAAAAATGCAAGCTGTAAGAAATTGTCGGGAGGGCATGAATGCTGTATTCATGGTTGTCTCATGTGGATGTGAAGCCTCTCAAGCAATCAAAACTAGCTCAAGACCTATCAGAATAAATGCAAGACCATTCTGAATCTTCCAGGGTGAGGTATTCTGGACTCTTCTGTACTCCCATCTTCCTTGGTTGATGAGCCTTCCAAGGAGTGCCAGCAAACCATCTCTAACAGAGAAGAAATGTCCAACTAACTCCAAGCAGCCTGTGAATCACAAAGTGTTTTTAAAATATAGAATCAGTACCCGACAATTTAAAATTTATAATATCTGGCATCCAGTCCAAAATTTCCAGGTATGTAAGTAGCAGAAACACACGAAACATAACAACTTGAAAATCACTGAATATAAACATATTTTTAAAAAGACAGCTCACCGACGGCAAACAAGGGCATTAAAACAGATATTGGGAATATACTCCATATATTCAAGCAGGTAGAGGACAACGTGAGCATGTGGGAGAGAGAAATGCGAGACATGGGAAAGACATAGGAAACAGGTCATACACTGGAGGGGATTAAGAGAAGATTAGATATTATAGAAGAAAAAAAATAATGAACCTGAATATGGGGTACTAGAAACTATTCAAAGTGAATTACACAGAGAGATAAAGAAGATGCTGCTGCCCAAATGAACAGTGGTTTAATGAGCTGTAGGAAAATGCCAACCAATCTGAAATAAGTGTAACTGGATTCTCAGAACAAGAGGCCAGCCAGGAGAACCAACTATTGTCGTTTCACCTTCGGGGGCGCTGTCAGCCTCTGTGGAGGGAAATCGGTGGGAAGCAGCAGCCAGCTGGTCACTGCTTCGCTGTCTCAGAGCAGTTCCACAGAGCTGGGGGCTGATGCAGGGTGTGGCCGGTGGAGTACACATAAGCTAGCAGATATGTATAGTGTATCCACGTGGTTCTTTATTCAATTGGGAGAGCTTACACTTATAGGGAAAGGAAGCCAGGGGGATGAGGAATAGGGGAGAGTAAGAGGATTGGATAGTCAGGGTGGTGAGTTGGTAGTTTGCCAGGGGATAGGTGAGTGCAGACAACCTGTGAATACCTAATTTGTATAATTGGGGGGCCTGAGTGGCAGGGAATACATGATACTAGCCACGGTCCATGGGTATGGGTACAGGGAAATTTGTTACTTGGGTCTGACACCCATTGACAGTCATGCTGAGATGGGAATGCTGGGTTCCTGTGGCTTGCCCATGGGGGTAGGAGTCAGGGTTGATGATGGAACTGGAGAAATGCCTACCAGTATTATCACTATCCTCTGTGCCCTCATTTGGCAGTGCCAACAATCAGTGCCAGACAACTATAAAAAGCTATTACTCCTTTTAAATTGTTAAAATAAAAATAGTAACTGTATAGTTAGGCATATATATATATCAATATTAAAGATGAGAAAACAATAGCATAAAGGGAAGAAGAGGTAAAAAGCATTCTGTTATAAGCTTTGACATGTCAAGGGATGAGGTAGAATGCTATATAAAAATAATTAACAATAGGTTGATGGTGTATATTGCAAATCATACAGCAACCAAAAGAAGTAAACCAAAGTAACAAAGCTAATAAGGCAAAAGTGATATAAAATGCATTAAAATGCAAAAGAAGGAAAAAGAATAAGAAAGAAATATATAAGTATAAATGGAAAATACAGAGCAAATGATAGATTTATACCTAGCACATTAATAATTTTATGACATGTGATAAAAACACCCCAAACCAAAGATAGATTTTTTCAAAGTAGGTTAATATAAGCAATATTGAACTATGTATCACCTGGGAGAAAGACACTGTAAATATGACATAGTGAAAAAGTAAAAGAATAGAAAATGCATGCTGTGCAAATAGTTATCAAAGTAGTTGAGTTAGCTATTAATATAAAAGTAGAACAGAGCCTGCTATCAGGGATAAAAGGGACATTTCTTACCAGAGCTTTCAACACTAAAAGAGAACTATAGACTAATGTACTTCATAGATAGAAATGCTTACATCTTTAACACATTTTATCAAATCAAATCCAACCATATATCAACAGAATAACAAATCATGAACAAACTGAATCCATTCCAGAATTTCATGGTTGGTTTAACATTCAAAATATATCCAACAAAAAAAGAGACAAAAAAGTCATGTCGATAGTTCTTGAAAAGGTAACCAGGTCAGCAGCATGGCCAAAAGGGAATTGGAGGGGGGGGGAATGGGAAGGTAGGGGGAAATGGAAAGGTCGGGGGGACTCATACAGTAAACTAAACTACTGATGAATTGACACCATAAAACCCTTGCTTTCATACAGTAAGCACCCGAGGAAGCTGAGGGCACCACCTGGTACGAGGGGCCATGAATAGAATGGGAGGAAGCCTAACCTCAGGAATTGCTCAGGCCTGCATCTCTCTGTCCCAGTTATTGGTTCCTTACCACACTGAGATGTTGATCAAAGAGACCCATGAGGTTCCTAAAACATGACAGACTTCTGTCAAAGCTCTTGAATACCTGTCTCAGGCCTAAGGTAAGACCCTATTGCTAAAGAAATCACAGAGTGTCATCATACAATACCAAGAGATCCTGCTAGATCCAGAATGGTAAGCAGCTCCCAGATGGTAGCATGTGTAGCAATGGAAAGTGTTGCATGAGCTGCCAGGAGAAATTGGTCAAGGATATTTGGAGAAAGAAGAGACCACTGATATACAATACAGACAGTTGTCACAAGAATCCTGAACACACGATTATATGGAAGAGACCAACAAGTCAAGAAATGCTCATCTGTGCAATAGTGGCGCTAAACCTAGGAGTGTAATCAATGGCTTATTGATTGGCTAAGAGATCAGCTTAGTGACAAGAAACCCTTAACTGGAACAGATATCCAGGGCAAAATCCTATGGGGACCAAGAACCTGGGCTCCTAAGGGAAATCCCCACTACCAGAGAGCTACAGAGAGGCTACATTCATTAGGTGCTAGCCAAAATAACAATGTTGTCTCATTTAACCTTTATTGATCTCACTCTCCAATGCAGATTCTGTTTGTATTTTTCAGAAGGCATTGAGAGAGCCAGGGACAACTCAATTCCATCAACAAGACACTGGATGAAAGCTGACATCCTGACAGGAGACAAACCACTCCTGGCCTTCACACAAGGCCCAAATGAAACCTATGAGAAAGTGAGGAGACAAATAGGAGACCAATCACCACAGCAAGTCTGATAACCCATGAAAGGTCAATGGAGTCTGCACCAATGATACTCAATAAAACCCAGGGCAAAGGTCCAGAGATACTTAAGATCTCAACAACAAAGCTGACTCAAAACTCACCCACCATGACTCAGGGAACTGAGTGGAAGAGGGGGCGGATAGAATGTAAGAGCCATGGTGGGGGAGAATATCCAGAGACATTGCCCCCTCAGCAACAATACACAAAGGGAGAAGAAAAAAAAAGAAAGAAAAACTGGCTACCTCTGGTGCAGTTCATAACCCCTAACCTATGCACAGATCCAGTATGCGCTCTGAGGAAGGACCCCAGTGGGTAGGGGACAGAGAGGAGGGAAATGAGGACATCTTCTTAAGATTTGTTCATACAGTGCATATACTTATTCATAATAAAGGTATTAAAAATAGTTCTTGAAAAATATTCTGGTAAAATTTTAGATACACATTATCTAGTTAATATTTACTCATCATAAAAATTCTTAAACTAGAAGTAGAACATAATTTCTTCAGTGTGATGTGGGCATCCCTTATATAAAAATCCTATAGCTAATATCATACTTCTTATTGAAAAAAAATGAAGACTCACCTAATACAGGGAACTAGGTTACTATATTAATTTTTGCTATATTTTTATTGTTTTTTCTATATGGTTAGTACAATAGTTGAGAAAAAAGAGATAACAGATTGAAAATAAAGAAATACAATTCTTTACTTATAGAGCAAGAATTGCTTACAAAGAAAATCTTAGAGAGTTTACAAGGAAATTACTGGAATAAATAAGAGAATTGAAAAGAAATTTTAAAATTTAAAAGAAAGACTACATACGAAGAGAAATCAATTGTATTTTTGCATCTTAGTATTGAATAATCAGGAATGGAAGCTAAAAACACTTAAAATAGTAGCAAAATAGAAACGATTTAGGGGTGAATTAAAAGAAAAACAATACTTGTACACTGAAAATGACACTAAGAAAAAGAAAAAAAACTAAGTTAACAGACAGACCATTTTTAAGATTCTGCAAAATCATCATCATTATCATCATCATCATCATTATTATTATTAATTAGTTTTTTTTCCAGATAGGGTCTCACCTTAATCTAGCTTGACCTGGAATTCACTCTGTAGTCCCAGGCTGGCCTTGAACTCACAGCAGTCCTCCTACCTCTGCCTCCCTAGTGCTGAGATTAAAGGCATGTGTCATCACATCCAGCTCTAAGCTCTATTTTTTTCCATAAAATAATTTGCCCCACATGTTCTGTTTTTTATTTAATTCTATGCTTAAACCTTTTATGTATTATATAACTGAAGCAAAAAATCAATATTTATCATCAATAAATATTTCAGAAAAAATTCCATTTTACAAAGTTAAAATATAAAAAAAGTTGCTTTTAAGGGAGTGAAATGAGTTATCAAGAAACCTGCTTATGTAGAATAGACTTTCCAGCAATGTCTTTTTAAAAAATAGAAACAAAGTTAATAAACCCATAGGGCTAGGGGATGAGAATTATTCCATGTAAAGAAGGGGAGAGGAATACTTTGCAGTGTTCTTTGGTGTGCTAACAAATATTGAGGTCCAGGCCAGGCCGCAGAATCTAAGCTCCAACAGAGAACTCTAACTTCCTGCTTTGCCTGACAGACAGACATCTTCAACCAAAATAGCCAGACTCACATATTAGACATTCAAAACCTCTGGGCCACCTTAAACCTGTCCTCAGCGCTCTGAGTCTAAGGTGTGTGTATCACCCTTAGAAACAGGCCTTCCCACCAGAAGAAGGGCCCTTCTGACCCTCTCACATCTGATCTAGGTTCCATGAAGGATAAGATAAAGAGAGAATTGTTATACACATTAGCTTCTTGGAAATTTCTTTGCAAAATGAAAAAGTGAAATTTGAGGTGGGTATTCCCTTTTTATTAGCATATCTTAGTTGTACAAAATAGTGGGCTTCATTATGACATCTTTCTATATGTACATATATAAGTGTACTTTGATCATATTCACCTAATTCCACTTATTGTTCCTGCTTCCTCTCCTCAGTTTCTCTTTTTCTTCCCAAATAGTTCTCCTTTGACTTTCATAACATTTTTGAAAATCTGAATTCCACATATGTAAGAAAACCTGTGATCCTTATTTTTGGAAATATATATCCTAATACAGTGTGTTCTTACCTACAATATGACAGTTTCCTTGCTTCCTCATAATTTATTTATTGTGTCTATTTTGGTTAGAAAATAACTAATGTGTCAGGATTGTGTGAGAGGTAAACATAAACAGTTATGAAATAAGCCCTGCTTTTCTTCTCCTCAAGTAAAATTACA
Source organism: Zapus hudsonius (assembly GCA_004024765.1). NCBI lineage: Eukaryota > Metazoa > Chordata > Mammalia > Rodentia > Dipodidae > Zapus > Zapus hudsonius. Next base: position 20,435 of record PVHP010004679.1, on the reverse strand, counting down.
TTGTATCTCCCAGATATTTTTCTCATTTCTAAAATAGGAAACATCTTGTCACTTCATAGAATTGCATACAGTTCAGGCAAGTTAGCGTTTGTAAGCACTTAAGGACATTTTTTAAAAACTAGTAAGTAGACACTCTGTATGTACAAGTCTTATGTTGGAACCCCCGTTCCCCTCCTTCCTGCCCCTATTTCACTGAGGACCCTCCTCAATGCGATTGCTGGAATGCTTCCTGGGGTGGAGGGCTAGGAGTTGTACAAGCAGCAGGTTTTTATTTGGGGGAGTCACTGCCTCTGGATAGCCCCCCCCCCCCATGGCTCATACAATCTTTTTGTCTCCTCTTCCACAGAGTTCCCTGAGCCATGGTGGGTGAGTTTTACATCTGCTCTTAAGAGTCTCTGGGTTTCTACTGTGGACTGTTTGAGGATTCTCAGAGTCCGTCTCTATTATCCATTACCACAACCTTGCATAGGTTCTTGGCTTACTGTGGAAGCAGCACTCCTGCTCATCTCTCGACTTCCTCTATGACTTGTGTCTCTAATGCCTTTATTTGGGTGGTTAAGTTGTTGATCTGAGATTTCTGTCTTTGTTATGAAAGCATTTGCTTCATGCGTTTTCCCCTTAGGGCTGTCTTTTTTGTGCCCCATAAGTTTTGGCATGTTGCATTTTCATTATTATTTAGTTCAAGGAAATTTTTAATTTCCTTTTTGATTTCTTGAATGACCCATTCCTTGTTTAATAGTGTATTGTTCAACCTCCAATAATTAGTGTATTTTCTTTTTTGCCCATTGTTAATTTCCATCTTTAACATATTGTGGTCTGATATGATGCAGGGGGCTACATCAATCTTCTTGAGCTAATGGAGGCATGCTTTATGTCCTAATATGTGGTCTATTTTGGAGAAGAGTCCATGGGCTGCTGAGAATGGATATTCTGTAGACTTGGGATGGAATGCTCTGCAGATGTCTGCTAAACGGTCTAGTCGATCTATGGTGCTGTTAATTTCTTTTATTTCCCTGATGATATTCTGTTGGGATGATCTGTCTAGAAATTATAGTGGTGTATTAAAGTCTCCTACTATGATGGAATTGGAGTTTATTTATGTTTTGTTTTTGAGTAAATTTTGCTTTATGAATAAATAATCAATAATCAATAATTTTGTTTAATATGTTCTCTATGCCTGAGAGCTAATGGCAGAAGGCATTCAGAACACACACATTTGTGGGGACACCTGAATCAAGCCATTACAGTCCACTCCTAGCACCCACATACTAATAATTGTACATGATGTAAAATGCAATGCATCCAGCTCAACTCAAAAGTCCTGAAAGTTTTTATCAATCCCGATGATATTCAAGCATCTTTCAACTGAGCCATAATAAAACAAAAACAAAAATAAAAATAAACAAACAAATAAACAAAAAACCATACCCATAATGTCTTAGAACATTCATACTGCAAAAGATGGCATTGAACCAATACAAGATTAAGAACAGACAGGGCAAACATAAAATGCTAACCCAAAGTCTGATATTAACCAGTGATGGTTCTCTTGGAGTTCCGAATCTGCCCTTCCAGCTCAGCTACTCAAAGTCCAGGAAAACTTCATCTGGTGCTGGCAGCTCTCCTTGGCATCCATCCCATAGTCCTGACATTTCCCTGGGTCTCCTCTGAAACCTATGGTTCATCCATATGATTCCACTGGGCTTCCACACAGGCAGTCAAACATGCCTGCTTCACACTGCCATGGGCATTTCCAAAATCAAAACCGTGTTGCAAATATAATCACCTTCTCCATGTTACCAGATGGGCTACCAACTTTTTAATTCTGGGGGTGGGGAAACAAAGCCGACTTTGTAAAGAGGACACTCCTTCAGCATTCAGGCTCCTTACTTCTAAAGAGTCTGCATTCTTCCTACTCTCCCAGTGCAGATCACCTGGCCCAATCTCAATGGTTTAATCTCTCAGATAATTGCAGCTGAATGGGTAGCAGTTTGGGCCCAAAGATTTCATTTCTTTGTGTTCCAACTCCATCTGCTCACGCCAGTCCATTTCTATGCAAAGCAAGTTTTTATCAATCTCAATGATATTCAAGCATCTTTGCTTGAATCTTTGAATCATCTTTGCCTGAAAACTGCCAAGTTTTCAGGACACAGGCAGACAGAAAGCAGAAAGCCTCTCACTGCTTCCAGACCAGTCCCAACAAAGTTCTTAGTTCTTAATTCATTCAGGTCATTCAACTCAGACCAGAACAGTCCATCAAGCTGTATGCTTACAGCACTACAAGGCATCTCTTAGGTTGAGGTTTCAAATCCTTCCACATTCCTCTTGCAAATCAGTTCCAAAAGGCCAAAGTCACAGCATTGGGATTCTTAGCAACAACAATCAATCCTATTCTCTGGTACCAAAACTTTCTAGGACAACACATGAGCACATTTCCCATCTTTAACAGTGCTAAAATACAGCACTGGTTGTAGAAGAAAATTGAACCACAATCTATGTTGTTTGTTGTGGACAGTTCCACATTGCTGGGATGAACATCCAATCCAGGCACAAATATGGGAAGAGGGATTTATTTCAACATTACAGATCCAGTGGGAGGTTATATCAGTGGCATAATTAGCTGCTTCCATACATACAAGCAGAGAGAAACAAACAGTCAGCAAAAACCTAAAGTAGTAAACATGAACCAGCTGCAAGCAAAAAAGACCTCGCCAGAGCTTACCCTGCTCTCTTACACCTTTGAGATTGGATCAGATCCACCCCCAAACACACCTTAGGGCTGGACCCAGGATCCTCCCCCAGTGGCACCTCCTCCAGTCAGGTGGCTGGAGATCTAAGTTAAGAGCTTTAATAAAATACCCGAGTTTATAGGGGATACATTCAAACTACCACATTGCTTCTAGAAGTATATGTACTTGAGTTGCAATTGGTTTCAAAGAGAACATTTTTTTTTGTTTCATGAATAGAAGAATCTAGAACTTCTAGCAGATAATCAAACATGGAGGTCAGAGAATGTGCTAGGTCCAACCATTGGAAAAAAAAAAACAGGGTGGCTTTGCAACAGGTTGGCCTTGGTATACATAATTATCACCCCCTTTGAATTATGTTTTGCTCATTCATTCCACATATGCTAGACTGAGAGCTAGGCTCTTAGTCATATGATGTAGGCTGTACCTGTAAGATGTCAGCAGTCTGTCATGAAAAACAGATATACATCTTTAGAAGAGTACCATCTATGATAATATCAAGGAAATGTGTTCAAGAAGAGGAGAGATTTTGACTCTATGTTGGCCACTTGGCGAGGTGTCAAGTGTGCTATGTTCTGAAATCTCCATAGGAGTTAGATGTTGAACATGGATAAGTGAAATCCAGAACAGAGCTTGGCAGGTGCTGAATGTGGATAAGGAAGGGAGGGGGAGAGACAGGCCCTGAATTTCCAATTTTGGCTTTTCAGAAAGTGGGGAGAGAAAAAAATTTCCCCATAGAATGTGTGTGGATCTATGCAATGACGAGGGAAGTGCCAGGCACATGCACAACGGCAGTCACTGCCACCCCTCCTCTTCCCTTGGAGGAGTCCGCTCTATAGTTATTATTGTTAAGGTTAGGAAATGAAGTGAAATGATGCCATGTGGGTTTATGACATGTCCAAGTTTTCTGCCGAGGCCGAGGTTTGGTCTGATGTGCTGGAGCCGTCTTTGCCAGTGAAATATAACTGTGCTCTCATAGGCAAAGTGACAAGTTGATTAGCCAAGGGAGACTTATGTGAACATGCTAAGGGAGGAGTATGACATCAGAAGAAGATTCAATTTCTTTTGACTTGTGTGTAAAGACTCCAGGACAATTTTACTTTTGCCCAAAGCCATCCCTTTGGGGGTCTCAGGACTGTTGTAGTCAGCTTTCCCTGATGCTGCACAGAATGAACCCAAACAGAAGCGGCTTGTTGAGGAATGGGTTTATTTGGCTTACAGACTCGAGGGGAGACTCCATCCTGGCAGGGAAAACGATAGTATGAGCAGAGGGGTGGACATCACCTCCAACACAGGCTGCAAACAGTGGCAGGAAGGTGTGCCAAACACTGGCAAGGGGAAGTTGGCTTCTAACCCCCATAAGCCCACCCCCAACAACATAGCTCCAGATGAAGTTCTAATTCCTGAACTGCCATCAGCTAGGGATAGATCATTCAGAACACATTCATTTCTTTGAGGGGGGACACCTGGATCAAACCATGACAGGTATTCATTAGGCATACCTGATTTTTTGTGTGTATGTCCATGGTGTGTATGCATGTTCACATATATGTGTACATCATGTGTGTAAGTATGTATGCATGTATTTGTGCATGCATGTGAAAGTCAGAGGATTTTGGTGGGTGTCATCTTCAATCACTTGTGCCTTTATTTTCTGAGACAGTGTTTCTCATTGAACTCAGAGCTCACTGATTGGTTAGACAAGTTAGCCAGCATGCCCCAGGCATTCTCCTATCTCCACCTCCCAACTGTTGGGATTACTTGGAATTTTTTACATAGCATCTGGGGTTTTAAACTCAGGTCCTCTGCTTGTGCAGAAAGGACTTTACCCAGTAAGCTATCTTCCCAGCCCTTATTTTGTTTTGTAAATGAGGAGATATTTAATTCTCCAGCTCCTTTGACAGTCTGGGTCTCCTTAACCCCTCACATGCCATTTTTGGATAGAAAGAAGCCTGCTCTGCATTGCTCAGTCTCCTGCCTTCATTAAGAGTCCAGCTCTCTGTCTTTCCTTTGGCATGGTCCAGACTCTCTTGGAGATGTAAATGTTCCTTTAAATTGACCCTCCCTACTTTGCAACCTCAGTTTCTCAGGGACCCAGGGAATGCATTTATTGGCAGTCCTCTGGCTGCGGAGCTAACAGAGCAGCCTGCTCAATATGCTCAGACTTCTTAACTCAGTTCAGAGGCTGGTTAAAGCTAGCAGGTGCTGTAGGCCCACTGCCTTTGCTTCTACCTTTAAAAGGGAGGGAGTTCTGAGCCAGGAGAGGGAAACTCAATCACAGTGTGGGAGGGAAAGGAGGCTTTTAGTCAAAGTGCCAGTCACCAGGGGCTGCTGATACCATCACCCACCAGGTCTGGTTACAGCTCCCTGCCTCCCTGGAGCGCAAAGGAGAAGCCAGCAGTGGAGACCTGAGAAGCGGATGAGGGCAGTCCCTGCAAGAGCTGGAAGGGGTGACTGGAAGGGAGGATGAGGGAGGGAGAAATGAAGGTGTGATATGATTCCAACAGAAGTTCTTTGTAGTTTTGTCTTAAATCATTCCTTCACCCATATTTTTCAGGGCCCGAGGAAAGAGCAGTGTCCTTTTAAAACCTACGGATCCTTTTCTCCTCAGGACAGAAGAACATGCCAATTTTTGATATGTAGCACTTCCTGCAGCAATGGCTGCTACCACCTGGTGTGTAGTTGCTAGGAATGGCAGTCCCACGGTAATCAGAAACTCCCCCTTTAAACAGCACACAGCTCAGCCAGGAAGAACGGCTTTAGGTCAATGTGACGTTGCCACCATGCATCCAGAGTTAAGGGGATGTTGTCTTGCGTTCCTCTGATCGTTGTATTTGGTTAGTGTTTTGCTACTGAATTGAGATCAAGCTAAGCCACACATGTAGCCACTTATCATTACTTTCTCATATGACCATACATAACACTCCAACCCTTGCTTCAAACCCTTCTTTCACTGCTGGCAAGGATAGGACCCTATGATTGCTAATGCACCTGTTCCATTCCCTGATTATTACCGTCCAACCAAAGACAGATGCTCACTTCTGGCCACACTACCATCTTTATCAAAGAAGGGGCATATTTTGTCCCAGGAGAACATTTTCTTTAGGCCTGGCATTAATTAAATACTTTGGAGCATTATCTCAATGATCCCACAATAATCCTACCTGTAGTTCTTATTTTCATAACAGAGATGAGGAGAATGAGTGCTAGCAAAGTTAACATAAGGAAAACAACATAAGCACAAGATAATCTAAGCTTTCTGCCTCCCAAGCCTCTTGACCTAACTTAAAGGTTTCAACACACTACCATCTAGTATCTGTCACCACTCATGACAACTCAGGATTGTTTTGTCTTCAATCTCTCATCTTATTGAAGAGATTCTGTAATATACTAGTGCGGGGGAAGCTTTCAGCATGGAGTCGATCCTAGTGAGACAACAGGAAAAACCGTATTATGGGAATAGCAGCGAGAAGGCATGCCATAGGCCAGAACATGGCGGGTATTCGGTTTTGAGGGACTAATCCATGAATGATAGGGGAGTCTTCCTTGCAGGGTCTGGGCTAGGATGCCTGTTGTTCATTCAGGGAGGGTCCCACTTGCCAGGGGTTGAGTTTGTCTCTTAACAAGTCCTTGGTGGGTTTCATGACTTCTGCATACAAAGTTTCTAATTATAAAAAAAATTGAAACAAGAAAAAAAATCTAGCTCAAGCACATGAAAAACTTTGGGGTGAAATCTGGATGCCATGCCAGTGACTGTGCTATAGATAGTGACAACAGTGCACTGGAGTCACTTACAGAGCCTTGGAAGTTCCCTTCCCCAAGTCTGTGAGGGATCAAGGCTCTGGTGACACTAAAATGATAAACTATCATATGGAGTTTTAAGTTATTTTGACCGATTTTCATTTGTACTTTGCGTGTCTCCTCAACCCTCAGATTAGTCTAACTGTGTCACCCTTATTGACAAATGGGGCTGGAAAAGTCTTTGTGGAATTGTACTGTGTGTTGCTTAATGCTATCCCACTAGATAGACACAAATCTCAACATCTCAGCTGTGACCAGGAAATATACCTCCAGAGATGGCCAAAGTCCCCTCAGGAGAGATGGCTTTGACTGAGAACCACTCACCTACACTGAAATCTTAGCTTCCTCACTTGTAAGTTGCATTGCCTTTGGTGGATGGTTGAGACTCCAGCACTGTGTTTACTCATTCAAAAATGAGGATCATTGTGCTTTCTTTTCAGGGTTGTTATAGGAATGTTGCTTGTCAAATGCCAATCATTTCACTTAATTCTCAGATAATTTGCATCTGTTTTCCCATCCCCTTCCAGTGGTCCCTCTACAGGAAACTTCCCATCATTCAGTGGGTCTGGAGTTCCTCTGAGTACTATCCATAATCATTTTATGAGGTTGAACTTTATAGAGGTCTACAGGTATAGATTCTTTCGATGACTGGCAATAGTTTGTGGGCAGATAGGCTTTGTGCTTCAGTATGTAGTTAAGCATCCCATTTTGGTATATGTTGTCCTTTAGCTGTCTGTGAGCCCAGTGACGGAGAAGGGTCTGTGAGCCCAGTGACAGAGCAGGGTCTGTGAGCCCAGTGACGGAGCAGGGTCTGTGAGCCCAGTGACGGAGCAGGGTCTGTGAGCCCAATGAAAGAACAAGGTCTGGTCCAAATTCACTTGAACACTGTGGTATCTAGGCCTTCCTGTTCTTCTCTGTGTACTTCCTTGGATTAACAGGATTTGGTCTTATTTTTAAATTCTCATTTCCAAACCTTGCTTTCTCTATGTCCTTTCCCTCTCTCTTTCATTGGCTTGCACAGTACACAAACGGTTAATGGAACTTGTCTTGGCTGCGTCCCCAGTTCCTACAGACTACACTGGAAGGATTGAATGAAATTGATAGTCCTAACATTACATCACTCAAATCCCCAAAGAATGAGCAGTTGGGTGGTTGGAGGGAATGACCCTGGAGAAAACAGCTGTCAAGGGCAGCTATTGGTTTATCTTTCATGGAAAAAGAGACATAATGAATTCTAAATGAAGAAGAACGAGAGAGAGAGAGAGAGAGAGAGAGAGAGAGAGAGAGAGAGAGAGAGAAGTTCACGCTGGGCAAGGCTGCTGAAGTACAGTACATTGACACTTTGGAAGGATTGAGGATGGCTGTCTCACTTGTGCTAGGCACTGGGAGAGTCTGTAGGTAGGCCAAGCTTGAGGAAGGGTGTCTATGTTCTGTTGGTATTGCTTGATGAGGGCATGGAGCACAAAGGGTTAAGAGGGTGTTGGAGAATGAGGTCAGAAACCCCCGGCTAACCCGGTAGGTGTTTCCCTGTCTCCACCCTCAACTCTGAGACTCCCAACCCCCAAAGTAAGCCTAATGGACCCAGGTTCACACCCCAGCTGTGCCTAGAAGGTGGCAGTTCCTCTGCCCCCACCATCTGATAAATGCCCAAGCTCACATCCACATGCAAAGCAGGTATTCACAGGTTACTGATTTCTGCCAATCCTCGTTGTCCATTTCTTTCCCTCCCTCCTCCTCAATTTCTATTTAACCCATGATGCCTCTACAATAAAACGGGATTATTTGCCATGCCTTTTCCCCAGTCTCTGCCCATTACTGCGCTGTAACACATGGGGAACCATGTTTCCCCATGGAAGCCATGCTTCCAGAGCTGAACACTGAATCACTGGGAATCGTATTCCCCAGGGGATGGCATCCCAAAAGCTGTAACACTTCCACAGGCTCTCCACGGGTGCCCGGTTTCAGGTCCTCCGCAGTTATTCGAGCTGTCAGAGCTAGAGCTGCAGCTGCCACTTGGAGCATATTGGCTCCCTCCCTCCCTGCAGTCCCCTCCGTGCTGCCATAGCCACTGCCGATATGGAGCGGCTCGTGCCCTGGTGCCAGCCGGCTGGGCATGCCTCCACCCGCCAGCCAGGACCATGGAGAGATGCACGGCTCAGCCCGGACTGGCATCCCTCGCCTCTTCCCGGCAGCCCAGCCCGTGTGTCTTGGGGTCAACAGCAGAAGCGCTCACGGCTCCATACAGCGTGAGCCCAGCAGCTGGCCTGCCTCCCTGGGTGCGCTCCAGCCCTGTGGGGGACCAAAAGCCCCAGGCAGACTTCAAGACCAGCAGACCCAATTCTTTTTTTATTAAAACTACAATGTTCCTGTACCTTACAGATGAACACTGTTTAAAGGCCAGGAACCCTCAGTGAAGGGAACACTAACACTGTTACTTCAGGCTTCATCTATGATAGTGAATTGCATATAGGTGTGCAGAGGTAAGGTAGCTGCATTCAGAGAATTCCCAGAGAATAGGCACCTGTGGGATATATGGGACTCGTATATTTTAGTAGAAAAGTTAGACTTTACAGGGAAGCTGCCCACAATTTCAGGGTACTTGATTCAGGTACCTTGTCAGTATGTGGCCCTCAGCAAGATTGTCCTAGTTTAAGGGTTTTTTTTAAATGAAGGCAAAATAACAGTTACTATTACAGTATTGTCAAAAATTGGATAAAACATATACCAAGAGTCTACCCAGTGTGTGTCTTGTGTTACCATTTATTACTGACTGCAGAGGCTAAGAGCTTCTGAGAGGCTGGGATGTGGTCACCAAGTCAGGCTGTAGCAGGAAGCCAGGTGTGCTGATTGCAGGAATCAACCATCCTCTTTCCTTAGGATTGCAGCAGACAAACTCCAGGATTCCAGGGCACCAGACAAACTGGACCGCTGTCATGAAAACACAGACTTGTGTCTTAGAATGAGGCTCTGAGCACACACCATTATCTGTACGTGTTACCATGGGGAGGTTATTTCTCTCCCGATCATAAGCTCCTGGTTGAGTATACTGGCACATAGGATGCTGAGTGCTTAAGAGCTGACAGGTATTTCTTCCATCAGCCTCCAGGAGGCACAATGGAGTCAGCATTGCAGTGGTTAAGGGTGAGGCTATAAGACCCTCTCTACCCAATCAAGGCTGGCCTAGATGGTGGGGCAGATATGAATACTCCTGGAAACAAATGGTAAGAAATCTGAGTGTGGAGCAGCATGATAACATATAAAGAATCTGTGGTATTCTGGTCACCACAGAGAGCTGCCTCCAAAGCAGTTGATGGCTAAATGATAAGCCAGAGCCAGGACAGACAGAAAGGGAAAAAGTGCAGTGCTTTAAGTGAAGAACATAGGTAGACAGAGGTCTGGTGAAATGTCCCTGTGGGTATAGTGATAGCTTCGCAAGCATGAGGACTTAAGTTTGGATCCTCAGCACCCATGTGACTTGCTGGGCAGGGGATGTGCACCTGCAATCCCAGTGCTGGCGAGACAGAGACAGGATGATCCTGAGGATGGCTGGCTAGCTTGTCTAGCCCAGGTGGTGAACTGAAGGTTCAGTGAGAGACCCTGTCTCAAATATTTGGAAGGAGAGCAAAGAGGGTAATGGAGGGAATTATGATCCAAATGCATTATGTGCATGTGTGAAAAGAGTCATAACAAAAGTTGACAAGAAGGAGCTGGGGAAATGGCTCAGTCAGCAAAACACTTACTTGCTGTGCAAACATGAGGTCTAGGGTTCAGATTGCTGGCACCCATGTGAATACCTGGTGGGCATTACAGTGTCTGTGATGCCAGCTTGTGAGAGGTGGAACAGGGAATCCCTGGGCCAAGCTGGCTAGCTAGCCTAGCTTCATCTGTGCATTCTGGCCTCAAGTGAGAGTCTCTGTCCTAATCAAATACAGAAGAGAGGGATAGAATAAGACAATGTCAACCTTTGGCCTCCACATGCTTGTGTGCACATTCACCCTACACATTTGCACCCCCAGGCATGCTTACCACAGACACAGGCAAAACAAACGAACAAACAAAAACAGTAAGGCGGAGAGTGATCGAATAAGATACCCAGTGTTGACCTCTGGCCTCCACACACACATGTACCTGCACACGTACTTGCACTCACACACACATGCTCACACACAGGCACACAGACATGCATAGCACACATACCACATACATATAAGTATGCAAAAGACAACAGGAAGGCATGAAAACCCAAGTGACCTCAGGAAAAAAGTGAAGAGAATATTAGTCCAGTGATCTTGGGTGAGATGATCGGGCTATAAGGTGACGTCCTGAGGGTTATTCACTTCCTGGGGCTGTGGTGACAGAGCCTCCCTGCATTTTCCCGTGTGTTCTTTCTGTTCTTTGCCACCAAATGCTTCTTGACCAAGAAATCAATTCCTTATATGAAAGGGAATTTTTGGCCTTCTTTTAAAATTGTACAGGGTTCCTAATTTATCTGTTGTAATAAATTCATTTTCCCGCAAGTCTCAATTATATTTTTCTGATAACTCTGAAATCACCTACTTAAACTGGGCTAGAAATAATAAATATAAGTGATCTCCCGGTTTTTAATTTCTGGCTTTAGATTAGATTGCTACCTAGTGATAGTTTTTGTGTGGCTTATAGTTTGATTTTCACAAATTTCACACAGTCAAATTCAATATCTGTGCTCCCAGCTGACCTTGTCATGTGGATGAGTGAGGTGCTGTGATTTATGTGAATGTACTTCTTTTATGGACCACCAGGAAGCCCATGGTTGGGACCTGTGGTGGTGAAGGAGAGAAGACAAACTGACTCACAGATGAAAGTTGCATTCGGTAAGCATTTAAGAAAGAACCATGACCTCTGAAAGAGGCATCATTCATTGAGTTAAATTGTGGATCCATCTTTGGTTAATGAAAGTGTCCAAGGAAGTGAGTGGTGAAACAAGCTGAGAAACACTATTTTGTCTCCAACATATCTTGAGTTGCTCTAAGGCATGGTGGAGTTTGGGGGATGTCATGGTTTGATACAGGTGTCCCCCACAAACAATTGAATGTGTTCTGATAGATCGATCCTCAGCTGGTGGCAATTCAGGAATTAGAACCTCATTAGAGCTGTGTTGTTGGGGGTGGGCTTATGGGGGTTATAAGCCAGCTTCCCCTTGCCAGTGTTTGGCACAACTTCCTGCCGCTGTTTGCAGTGTTGTAGCAGAAGTGATGTCCAGCCCTCTGCTCATGCCATCGTTTTCCCTGCTAGAATGGAGTCTCCCCTTGAGTCTGTAAGCCATTCCTCCACAAGCCGCTTTTGTTTGGGTTCTTCCTGTGCAGCAACTAGAAAGCTGACTGCAACAGTTTTGGTACCAGGAGTGGGGTCATCTGTTGCTGCTAGAACCCTGATCTTGTGGCTTTGGTCTTCTGGAAGTGATCTACAGGAGGAATATGGAAGGATTTGAAATCTCGGCCTAAGAGATGTCTCGCAGTGTTGTGAGTACAGCTTCATGGATCATTCTGGTCAGAGTTGAAAGACCTGAATGTAATGAGAACTATGGACTGTGAGGTTTGGCTTACGAGGGGGATGAAAGAACTTGGGTCAGGACTGTGCCAAAAGCAGTTTGTGTGCGAGGCTTGCTGTATTCTGCCTGCCTGTGTCCTGGAAACCTGTGCAGGGTTGTTTTACGTAAAGATGGACTGGTGTGAGCAGATGGAGATGGCACAGGAAGAAAGATCTTTGGGTCGAAACTGCAACAGGGGAAGCCAGCCCTTGTGTTATGCAGCCTTCTTCCTGGGGTTGGCCCATCAGGGTGTTACAGCAATCCTCCTTCTCCTTCTCTGAGCCACGTGACCATCTCATTCCTGTTCTTCCTTGCCAAGTTGCTTTCCCCTCCCCCAATCCTCTTGAAGTCCCAGCTCTCTCGAATGCTTATTTTTCCAGTGTCCATGAAGTCATTTCTCTTTTTACTTCTTCTCAGAGTTGATCTCAATTTGACTTAGAGATAGTGTTTCATAGTTAACCTTTTCATACGCAGAGATGAGGAGCAGACACGAGCGCTCCCTGAAATGTTCCACCAAAGGATAAGCCAAGGCACCTGGGGCAAGTCACAAGTGTGAGATGAGACTTTCCCAGAGTGCCTGGCGTGAACCAGAAGCTTGGGCTTCTGACAGGCTCCTCTGTGGATTTCCACTCCCTTCACACCAATCTAACATTGCTCCCTGGCCTTCCGGTGTTCAACTCTCTGGGGTTGCAGGGCCTCTATGCAGAGATCTCTGCTTGCTAATGCTGCTAATTGGAACTGGTACTGTCTAAAGAGAATCACTGTCTGATGAGGTGTGATTCTCTGCTTGCTTCTATATGTGGTAGAAACATTAGCGGGTCCTCTTCAGCAGCAACAGGTGTCTTTTTCTAAGGCATGTGCTGCAGTGACAGATACAGAGAACCAGGTCTCCAACCAGGTGGCTGGTCCTTCTGGGTCTCAGGAGGCCACATTGTCTCAGCTGATTCAGGCCACTTTGATTTGACATTCTAATCATGTGTGCACCTGCACACACATGCACTCAAAGAAATACATTTTTATTACAATCAAAACAAACTCCAAAATTCAAAGACCAAAACAGTTCCTACCAAGGAAGATGGAGATAGTATTAGGATTTCTATTTGATCATTTCCAGCAGCTGGGCAGAGAATTTGGTCACTAACATTGAACAGCTGGCACAGGAAGGAAGCAGACAGAAGCTGAGTTACCTGGCTGCTTTGCTTCTACAATTATTTTTTTCTAGTATGTTCTCTTCTGTTTTGCCTAGAGCTACGTCGAGTGAATGAGTTGAGCTGACTTTGGTGAAATGAATCCTGTTTTTGAATGGGCGGTGTATTTCCTCAGACTCCCAGAGCTAGTGCTTCTTTGTGTTTAGAAGTTTAGGTTTATTTTTGTCGTTCCTCATTGAGGCGTTCTCAGCTGAGTTCCCACGGGTCTGTGATCACCCGTTGTCAAGGGCACAGCTCCTCTCTCCAGAGCTGCTGGACAGATTCCTCTAGTGCTGAGTGATGGACTTTAATCGGAATTATGCCCTGTAGAACCTCAGCCTGTCCCAAGGTGCCATCTTGCTCAGGGCAGCTAAAAATCAACATGACTTCCTGAGAAAGAGGAATGTTAGTTGGCTACTTAAAGCATATATACTCTGCTCTAGCCAGGTTCACAGACTGAGTCACACCCCTGAGTAACAACATATTAGGGCCAGGAGAACTGGGCTGACTCCTAGGCTATCGATTTTTGTGATGTATGTGCGAGTGTGTGTGTGTGTGTGTGTGTGTGTGTGTGTGTGTGTGTGCGCGCGCGTGCACGTGTGTGCGCGTGCACAGACGTGCATGTGGAAACCAGAGGAAGATGTCTGGCATTCCACTTTATCATTGTATCATTCTATCAACTTATTTACCTGAGACAGAACTGCTACTGAACTTTGATCTCCTTGTGTTTTGGTCAGCCTGACTGAGCAGGGAACTTCAGTCATCTTCCCACCTCCTCTCCACTCGACACTGGGGTTACAGCTATATGTGAGCCATTCCTGGCTTGCCCTGTTTTTGTTTTTGTTTTTGTTTTTTTTTTAACTTGGGTGCTGGGGACCGAACTCAGGTCCTCATACTTGCACAAGTATTCTTATCTGCTGAGCCATCTCCCAGTAGCTATTTTTTATGCCTTTAATTGAAAACTGAAAAGGTCTTGGGTGACTTAGGATAACTGTTCTATTATTAGCATGCATCATCCTTTCAGTGGAATGATTTGTACCCTAATTAAATGCAAATGGTGTTTAAGAATAATTAGCCTGAGTGGTCTATAAGCCAGGGAGCACCTAGTTAATCAGGAGCAGAATCCATCCCATTTCTCCTTCACTGCACATTGGTATTTGATTGATTACGCTTCATTGCTTAGAAAGGGCTGGACTTAAGCCCTCCTTGGTTTACACACAGTATACATTGAATTTTAGATAGGAAAAAAGCATTCATAATTTAAGGATTTTCAATTTTCATTTTAAAATTAATACAGTCACAAAGTTACACGTCTTAATGAATCTTAATACATATATATTGTGTAATGTTTAAATCAGGTTAAATGCGTGTCTCCTAAAATCTTATCATTTCTTTGTGGTAGAAGCTTTCAAACCTCTCAGGGAACTGAGTGGAAGAGGGGCTGGAAAAATTGTGAGAGCCGTGGTGGGGGAGAATATCCAGATGCATGACACCCCTGAGTAACAACATATTAGGGCCAGGAGAACTGGGCTGACTCCTAGGCTATCGATGGTCCCCAGCCCCAAGGACTGATCCAGACTGCCCATGGAAGAGGATATCCAGTTGATTGGGGATGGGGAAAAGGGGCATTGGGGAACGGGGGATAACAACTCATTGTTTGCCCATTAAACAATGTAACTCATTATGGACAATTTAGAAAAAAAGAAACTTTCAAACCTTTCTTCTACCTTCTTGAAATACATAGTACACTATCATCCTTTGGGGTTATTCTTCTGGTCAATGGAGCATCTGAGCTTCTTGCTTCTGTCTGACTGTAACTTAATGCCCATTGAGCACCTTTTCCTACCACCCATATTCTCTCTACCTCTGCTTACCACCACTCCCAAATATGATGTGATCAACGTTTTTAGATTTTTTTATAAGAGTGAGATCTTATCATGACCCTCTTTCTATGTCTGGTTTACTTCACTTAACATGATTATGTCCAGTTCTATTCATATTATTGCAAATGACAGTGTTTCATTCATTTTTATGATGAACGGTCTATTGCACATATGCAGCACATTGTCTTCATCCATTCATTAGTTGATGAACACATCACTTGTTTTCTATCTCTTGGCTATTGTGACACTTTGAGAATTAAAAAAAAATCTTACGGCAAATGGAAGTGAGATATGCTTTCAGTCCATGGAGCCATAGTCCAGCAGTGAAGAACTAATTCTAATAGGATCTAGATAGCAGATTCAGTTTTCCAGAAATGGGAATTAAGATAAGGGCTGTGGATATGCAAACCTGGTGAATATCAATGACCTGGTTTTGAGCTGGTTGTTACAGAACCTTCTCTTTCTCAGTCTACAGCATATCAACCAAAGCAACTGTTCAGATTCACTTACTGTTCATAGCTATCTTAATGTTCATGGTAATAGCTGGTTATGCAAACCTCTTAGATCAGGTCACATTTTGTTCACTTTATTCTCATAACCCCTCTATGAGAAAGGCATGCTCCATACCATTGTACACATGGAGAAACTGAGGTACACAATTTGAAATACCCAAGATTACAAAGTGAAAATGTGGCCTTCTTACAAATATTATATCACAGAATATGGTTGTCTCAGGATAAACTCAAAACTGACCAGGAAAACAGTTCAGCAGTGGCCTGGTGGTTGCTGAGTTAGCACCATCTTTAAGAAAGTTTGTCTTTGGCTCGGGAGATGGCTGAGTGCTTAAAGGTGCTTGCTTGTAAAGCCTAAAAACCTGGGTTTAATTCCCCAGTACCCTCATAAAGCCAGATGCACAAAGTGGTTCAAGCATCTCCAGTTCGTTTGCAGCGGCAGGAAGCCCTTGTGCCCCATTCTCTGTCTCAGTGTATCTCTCTCTTTCTCCCTCTATCCATTTCTCTATCATATATATATATAGTTTGTCTCTTAACAGCATATGCATTAGCCCTTGTTGTTTGAGAAATAGGGTCTGTTCCTCTGTCCTCTATTCTTACCTGTCTCTGAATAGTGACAAAGGTTGCATACATGATGTCCTTAGAACTGGAGCTACACCTAGATTATTATTTGCACTAAAATCAAAATATTGATCATAAAAATTGTAATTAATATTTTAAATTAGGGATTGTTCGAAAAGAGAGATCATTTGGAGGGAAAATCTTTGGTCATCTAATAAAACTCAGCTAGCATTTTGGTCTATCTTCCCACATGTTTTGTGCATTCTAAGTGCTGACCTGCCGCTGTGTAAGAGGAGATTTTGTGGGTTTAAGGCAATGGATATTGATTATGACCTTACAGTGTTGCTCTGGGTCAAGAATCTCAGAGCTTGACTCTGTGGCTCTGACAGCTTTCCTTATGCATGGTAGTCAAGCTGTTGGCCAAGGTGACATCATCACAAGGGATAAGTGAAGTACCCATGAGGGGTCACATGGCTGCTGATAGCAGGATCTCTCAGAGAACCTGCTTCTGAGCTTACTCATGGATGCTGGCAGGCCTTGATTGGCTCCTGGCCCGGGGCCTCCCCATAGACTGCATGACTATCTTTACAACATGACAGGGAGCTTCAATATTTAGCTGCTGGTTTATTCAGAATGAGTGATCAGAGATAGCAGAGACCTCACAAAGAAATTCTACTCATAGAATTGGTATTCAATCATTCCAACCATATTCTAGTCACAAGAAATACATTTTTAAAAGAAGAAATGTCAAAGAATTATTTATGGACATATCTGCTCCACTATGTAAAAGGGTTGAGATTACAATATGGTTGTCTCTTGTCATTTTTAACCATAATGTAAAAAATTAATAGTTAAAAGTCAAAAATCATACATATTATACACCTAGCTATGCAGGTTATTTCTAATGTATAGAAGAACTGATTTCATATGGACAGTTTTTGCTATTGTTCTTTGAATTATCTTATTGGGATGAATCGCTATAAATATAACAATAGGGTCAATTCTCTCATGTATCTTAATACTTATTCCTGTATCCTTTTTTTTAAAGGGCTGGGATTATTCCCACCTACTGCATAATAGAATCACTACAGCAGTTGAAAGCCATATTTGAAGTTTCAGTGATGGTGGAATTGTGGTAAACTCACCATGTGATTACCTATCCCCCCCGAATGACACTGACCACTTCCTTCACTGTCCCCCTGTTGTAGTCAGCCACACACCACTGGGATGAATCTACAAATCAAGGCACAGTTATAGGAGGAAAGGAATTATTGGAGTTACAGATCCAGGGGAAGTTCCATAATGGTGAAAGAGGCTGGCCCCTTTCACAGGTCCAAGCAGAGAGAGAGAGACCCATTACTAGCACCACACATACTAACAACAAAACAGGCAGGGGGCCCAGAAGAAAATTTCTTCTTTATATAGTTTTAGGGCAGTGTTATGCAATCCTTGTTGACTCCCTGAGTCTCTGGAATTTCCCTCCTGTACTGCCCTCCCAGGAAGGAAAGTTTGTTTCTAATGTTCCTGAGCTTCCTTACATCCTGCCCCCTATTGAGAGGGCTGCCTTCCTGTAAACATCCTCAGAGACCTACCCAAGATTACTAAAAAGGTCAATTTGACAGCAAAACCTAACCATCACACCCCCTAAGGCACTGTTGTGGTTTGAGTGTAAAATGTCCCACTTAGGCTCATGTGTTTGAACACTTGGTTCCCAGCTGGTGGTGCTATTTGGGAAGGATGTGGAACCTTCGGGAAATGGAGCCCTTCTGTTGGAACTGGGTCACTGGGGTCAGTCTCGATATTTTAGCACAACTCCACTTATTGTTTTTTATTTTTCCTTATTGGTTTTTTGTGGTAGGCTCTCCCTGTTTTTTTTCTTAGCTATTTCTGAATCAAAATAGCCAGCTCTGTTCCTGCTCCAGAACTGTATGCCATAATAGACTCTGTCATTTCCTAGATTCCTTTCACAGATATGAGAACATAACTGGTGTAGGCACTGACCACTCCCTTTGAAGGTACTGACCACCCCATTCATTGTCCTAGGTCTTATGATATATTACTACAACCTGGTTAACAGAAAGGATCCTCTTCCTACTAAGAAAAAAAGAGAAAGCGAGGGAGAGACCTGCTAAAATTATATAGCAAATATGCATGCTTGATTAAGTAAAGTAACAATATTCTGTTACTTTCATGTAGAGAGAAAACATTTCAGTGGAATATTTAAAAATTATTACTGAAGTAGTCAAACTGCCATCATTTTCTTTTTTAAATATTTATTTCTGTAGCAGGTATACCCTTGTCACCAGACCAGAAACAGCTTATGGGAAGAAAGGGGTTTTTGGTTTCTTAAGGCATATAGTCTTGAGGGGAAGCCTCACCATGGAGGAGAAAAGCATGGCAGAGCAGAGAGCTGTCTTATATGTCGAGAAGAGAGAGACAGAGTAGCAAGAGTGAGTGGAGTTAGCTTTGAACACCCACTGGGATAGACTAGTCAAGTCCAAGGTCCATCCCCAGCAAAACATCTTCTCCATCAATGTTCCACACCCCAAAGGCTCCACCAACTGGAGAATTAGTAGGAGGCTTAATCACAAACACATAGGCTCTGGGGGACACTTTATATTCAAACACTACAACTTCCTATACCATTAACACGATGTTTAAAATGTAATATTATTACTACAGTTGTAATATGGAAGTATGTCAATAATCTTTAATATTGTATAATTTTAAACATCAAATGTAGTTTCAACTATTGAGAAAGTTTTTTTGTTGATATAATAATTTTATTGATGAGATGCAAGGAAATAATTAAGATCAGAGCTGAGATTAATGACTTGGAAACAAAGAAAACAATTTAAAAAATAGACAAATAAAAGAGTTGGTTCTTT
Source organism: Zapus hudsonius (assembly GCA_004024765.1). Lineage (NCBI taxonomy): Eukaryota > Metazoa > Chordata > Mammalia > Rodentia > Dipodidae > Zapus > Zapus hudsonius. The sequence goes on along the minus strand of PVHP010004679.1, from coordinate 1,290 downwards.
GAAAGTCAATAAGATTGGCAAACCCCTGGCCAATTTAATCAAACAAAGAACAGAGAAGGCCCAAATCAACAAAATCAAAAAAGACAAGGGTGAGGTCACAACAGATCTGAAGAGATTGGAAGTATCATCAGGTCATACTTCCAAAACCTCTACTTCACAAAATTAGAGAACCTGGAAGAAATGGATAAGTTTCTGGACATCTACCAACTACCAAAACTCAGCCCAGAGCAGATAAAGACGCTAAACAATCCTATCACAATCACAGAGATTGAATCTGTAATCAAGAACCTCCCTGTGATGGTTAAGTTTTGTTGTCAACTTGACCTTTCAAGTAATCTTGAGTGGGTCTCTGAGGATGTTCACAGGAAGACAGCCTCTCAGTAGGGGGCAGGATGTAAAGAAGCTCAAGGAAGCTAGAAGTAAACATCCTTTCCTGTGTGGGCAGTGCAGGAAGGAAATTCCAGAGACTCAGGAAGCCATTAAGTCTATCGAAGGATTGTAAGACCCTACTCTAAGCCTATATAAAAGGGAAGAAATTCTCTCCTTGGCCCCCTGCCTGTTCCCTGTCCTGTGTGTGTATTGTAGGTGGTGGGTTTTTCTCTCTGCTTGGATCTGTGAAAGAGGGCCAGCCTCTTTCACTGTTACAGAACTTCCCCTCAGTCTGTAGTTTAAATAAACTATGCCTGGTTTGAAGATTCATCCCATCGGCGTGTGGCTGACTATGACAGAATTTGGTACCAGGAGTGGGGTGATACGCAGAACTGAATCTGACCATGTGGATTTTGATCTTCTGGAACTTGTGTGCTAGAGGAATGGACATGGACTTAGTACTTGCAGCTGAAGATGGCTTCCAGAGCAGTAAGCCAAGTTTTATAGACTGTTCTGGTGAGAATTTGGAACTGCTCAGTGCAGAGAGAATTGCATTTGGAGGCGTGGCTTGTGAACTTTCTACGGGGAAGGAGAGACTGAAGAAAACCTTAATAGAAGTGCATGCCTGGGTCAAGGGGTGGATGTGTCCTACTGCCCATGTCCAAAGAGTTTGACCAAAGTTAAATTTAAGAAATGGACTGTGTGCTTGGCTATGGATATGAGACTGAGAATTTAAGATTTGAAGTTAGAAAAACCTCAAAGCAAGTTTAATTTACTGGCAGAGATTGGCTTTTGATTGTGGCCCAACTGCTTTGAAACAATGGAGAGATGCCTGAGGTGTTTCCACCCAGGAAGGACAGAAAGATGGACTGTGCAAACTCTTGGAAAGGAAATCACTGAAAGAAAGGAAACTGCTCTTCA
>PVHP010004678.1:50523-69886 GCA_004024765.1 Zapus hudsonius | reverse complement strand
TTATTTATTCATTTTCAAGGAGAGAGAGAGAGAGAGAGAGAGAGAGAGAGAGAGAGAGAGAGAGAGAGAGAGAGAGAGAGAGAGAATGCACCAGGGCCACCACCTTGTGGGTCTGGCTTATGTGGGTCCTGGGGAATTGAACCCGGGGCCTTAGGCACTGGAGGCAAGTGCCTTAACCGCTGAGCCATCTCTCCAGCCCCAGAGATTGATATTTTTTTGATATTCATTGTTAACTAAAGGAAAGCCCTTGGAAAACCAATCTACAATGCATTAATCATGTTAAATATATGCTTACTCAGAAACCACAATACTTACAAAAGCTCAAGGTTTTCAAGGGCTGTTTTGGAAAATGTACGGTGACTCTCACTTTCCCATCAGCATCTGTCGAAATGATCGCAATTCTTTGCTAAAAGCAATTTTCTGCTGGGTTTATATTAGTGTGTATGTCTGCTTAGCGAAAACATAAATGGCAAGACTGTTCTTTGCAGAAACAAGAATGCAGCTGTCAGGCAACAGCAATAGTTAAAGATAGAGGTATGAACACAGGTTTTAGTAAATGAATTAAAGGGACAGTGCGAGCTTGAAGAACACCTGCCAGACAGTGGAAAGCCTTTGCTTTTGATCTCCTCTAGTCCTGGCTACACCCCAGGCCTGTGAGATGCCTCTTCTTTAAGGTGCTTTCCTGTGTATCTTGTTTGAAATTGTATTCCTCCAACCCTAGAACTCTCTCACTCCCATCTCTATATTTTTACACAGAATTACTAGTAACTGTCATACTTCCCAAATCTGTTTTTGTTCATGTATTTTTACTCGAACATGGAAAGGACTAACAACACACAAAAAATCCTTATTAGGAAATCAGGTATTTATTGAACTAGGGATGAGAAAGAAACTGCTTACTCTGCCTTGCAGAGGTATACTTTGAAAGATATGGATGTCTCTGTTGCACTTGTATACGTTGGAAGTAGAGTGTGAATATAGACACAGTTAGACTTTGTAACAGTTGTTATCTGTAGTCTTGGGAGCCAGAGGGAAGTTGATGGTCCTGCCGAGATAACAATTGTGCTACATGTTGGGAGAAAAGAAAGTGGTAGAATTACAAAATAAAAGCAGCAATCACAGGCCACATCCTAAGAGTATTTATTGAGAACTGTCAAAGGAGCAGAATTCCCATCAGGGTGACATTTCCCTCCTTCCTTTCATTCTCCATCTTCTCCTTTTTTTTTTTTTTTTTTTTTTTTTGTGAGCCATCATGTAACAAGCTCTTCTCTGACTGGGTTTCTGCCTTTTTCTTTCTATTAATCTGATTTCTTGGTTGCTTCAGTCTATGCGACAGTAATAGAGAATTGCTATCTTGCAGTCTCATTTTCCCAGAAATTAAACTAACTGGCATTTTTAAAAAATTTCTAATCCAATATTGCTAGAGAAGGACTTTAATTAAATCAAACTATTTGTGGGATATAGGCTCTATTCAAAAAATAGTTATTAGAAGATCAAATAACTCATCAGTCTAATTGAATGCTAAAATAATTTAACTTATTGAGCTTTAAGAGTATTGTTTACTGGTCTATAAGTTAGTTTCATCATGATGGCATACTTTAAAAATAACTTCATTAAAACTCTCCAAAGAAAATGTTTGTTCTTTTCAAAAGAATAAAGTTACTTGTGCTTCTATATGAAAAAAAAACAGGAAAAATATTTTCTGTCCTGGTGGTAGCCCTGGACACAGGAAAATGCTGCTCTCAGTAGTATTCATAAATTATCTAATAGAATTATCAGTGCCAGGTGTGGGATATAGTTCCCTATGAGTAGTTGGTCACGAAAATACCAAAACCACCACAAGCAATACAGGCTATCATCATTGTCCTTGAGTGCAAACCAGAACTGAATGGAAAAACCCTATTGCCGAAGACACTATACTCTGGCGGCAGGACATAGAGAGCTTAAGGTATAACTGAGATGGAAAAATTCCCCTGGGGAAAGTTTTCATAGTGCCAGTAGGTGCTATGCAAACTACAGAAAAAGTCATCAACAATATGACTCAGCAGTGGATCTTGCATTCTACAATACTGATCTACCAGGCAAGATGTACCCTCTCTGTGCAATAGTGGCATTACCGTCACTGAGTAACCAATCACTTTCTGTTTTAAAAAACTTTTCATTGACATATTTCATACATATACATAATGTATTTTGATCATAATTCCCTGCCATTACTTTCCTCTGTCCCCTTTCCAATGAACCCCCTCTTCTTTCCAACAAGTCCCTCTTCTAGTTAGAAGCCATTTTCCCCCTTTGTCCTCTGTCATCCATGACAACATGCTGATGGGCTCAGTATTGTGCAGTCCTTGTTCAGGCAAAGACACCCACCGTGAGGTCATGAATGCTAATGTTATTTGTGTCTGAAAGATGGCATTCCAAAGCACTCATCCCCATCCTCAGCACTTACATTCTTCCTGCCACTCCTTCCCCTATGATCCCTGATCCTAGTGGGGAGGGGGTGGTGATAGAGATGTCTCAGTTAGTGCTGAACACTCAACTGTCACTTCTCAGTGCATTGATGAAGTTGAGTCCTCCCAGTAGTCCGTGCCATCTGAAAAGAAAAGCTTCACTAATCAAAAGTGAGGGGCTGGAGAGATGGTTTTAAGGTTAATATATTTGGTTACAAAGCCTATTGACCCGGGTTCCTTTCCCCAGCATCCACATAAAGCCAGATGCACAAAGTGGCACATGCATCTGAAGTTCGTTTGTGATGGCTGGAGGCCTTGGTGCACCCATTCTCTCTGTCTGTCTCTCTTCTCTTTATCACTCTTTGATTGCAAGTAAATAAATTAATAAAAAACCCCATTTTTTTAAAAAAAAGAGTGGGGATAGCACTTATAAGGTGACATAAATATAAATTAAGATGGCAATTTGGTGGGTAAAATACATGCATTTAGCTAAACAACAGTAATAGCTTCCTCCTTAGGGCTTGTGATTTTCCTAACCATACGCTTTTTACTAAGTTTTCAGTGTAGACATCCTCAAATCCATCTGATTGGATTCTTTATATGCAATGTATTTTAGTATATTCTCAATAGATTTTAAATTTTCATGTTATCTGTAATTTTCAATTACATTTTTATGGTTAATAAATTTGAAATTATTGCCACCTTCAGATGACTCTTCTTTATAGACCACAAAATTTTTAATTGAGAAATATTCTCTTTATAGATTCTAAAGCAGAGAAAGATAATTCTGTTACACAGGGACTTCAAATTAAATATTTTCAAGAATGTATATGTGTATGGGTATGTATGTTAGAACTTAAAAATAGATCAGATAAAATGCAATTACAAGTCCTATTTTTCTCACTTTCATTCAAGTATTTTTCTTTTAGAAATTATCCTAAAGGAAAAAAAATCAGTCAATAAAGATGTAATTATTTATATGTTTTCAAATTAAATTACTATAAAGTTACAAATTTTCTTATGTTAGTCTATTTTTGTACAGAAGTTGAATTTGCTCATTTATAATATATATCTGGCAAAATATTCTTCTAAACACGTTAAAGTAAAAGAATTTGGAGAGAATATATTGATACATATAAATATCATAAAAATAAAGCTATGCATTTCTTTTTAGTTAATAGATGCTAAAAAGACATGACCACTGATAACCAACAGAGATATATGACCTGGAGTCTCAAGATCAACTAGTGAAATGATAATACAAAAGTAGTGTACAGTATTATGCCAATGTAATTTATCAAATTGATAATTAACTTATAATTACAAGAATTGCACAATCATAGGAACACACACTGCCATGTTTAATGCATTATACCACGGTGTATGTGACCTGCTTTCAAATGGTTCAGTAGATACAGATGGGAGGAGGGAAAGAAGGAAATTTAGGTGAAAAGGAAGATGAAAATATTTGCACAGGGAAGAGAAGAGAAGGAATGTTAAAGTCTGCCCGGCAAAATGTTACCAATAAGTGAATCACTAAGGGAATGGGTGTGTGGTTGAGTTCCTTATAGCAGTTTTTTTCCTTGTATTAATTTTTTAAAAGTTTGATAGCATGGGTCATTTATTAATTTTTTTATAAGTCTGAAATTCTTTACAAACAAAGAACACGATTAGAACATGTAAATGTGACTTTATGCTCCCTTAACTCTTACATTGCCTTTCGGTTGCTTTTACAGAGACTTGCTGCTAATCCTTCTCTGATTCTATCAACTGCTGAGTGGAGAAAAAGCTGCTTCCTGCTGAAACCCATCACATATTGCTGCATGGGTCCAGGCGGAGGTCAGAGTCAAGTGGAGTCCACCAACTTATCCTGCCTACTCAGAACAGCTGTTGATTGATACCCCAAGAACCAGTGGAAAATCCTGGATATGTGTTAAATCCAGTGATGTCACATGTGTGGGTACTGTAATTAGCAAGGAGGCTCCTGTGAAAACCATGTGGATAGACATGGAAGGAACTGGTTCCTAGACAGGAACGATGTACATATAATTCCAAAGATATGACCATATGTGATGCAACTAGGAAAGAAAAGAAAAGTCAAGGCATCAATGCAAACCAGCCCTACTCCAGAAAATAGCCTCAAAATAGAGCTATGCTGTGTTGACAGTTGAGGGTCAGTAGTGCTTAAGATTTGAAACATCTGCTGGGGTTCACATGCTTGCTTTATAGAAGTAGTAAAAATACTATGTTAGCACTGTCAGAAATAGATGAAAGATGACAATTGATATTTTGCTGTTACCACTGGTGTAATTCCTTTGTATTTCTGGCTCAGTGACATTCATTTTCATTTCGTTTTTCTTGTGAAATTGTGCTACCAAAATAAGCTGTCAGGTGTCAAATGTAGAAAAGTCTCTATTTCTTCTGGAGAGATGAAAGATGTCTTGAATATGTCCTCAATTATACATTGTAAAATTGAAGGCACATCCTGACTTACACAGTGGATATAGCAATGAGGCACACACTTTATTTCCACAAAAGAATAGAATAGCCATGTCCTACTAATGATAGTATTTCTTTTGCCTTAGATGAGGTCACTTAGCTAATTAAAAAATCAGCATCTTTGATACACAACAGAAAGGCTGTCTACTTCTATTTTTATCCAAGATAAATAATACAAGTGTTTTCCCCCTCTTTCTTCCTGTGCTAATTTCATTTATTTTTAGTACTTTCATGGTGCTTGACACTGTAGTATTTTACATACACATTCTCATTTTATTGCATTCCAACCCTGAGAGCTAGGTATCGCTTCCTCTTGAAGAGAAAAATGAACACCTATTTACTTCAGTCAATGAGAACAAAGTGGGAAGAAGAAAGCATCAATTTCTTGTCTGTCTGAATCTACATTTTATATTAGTGACCATGACAAAATTTGGTTTCCCAATGACCTATCATCTTTATTTCTATGACCTTCCCCCCTATTTTGAAAGATGTATTTAGTGGACCAAATTTGCAGATACTTTGGTAAATCATCACGAATATAGTCTTAACTTCTATGTAAACGTCCTTCAGCTATTTGTCACTATATTACTCCCAACAAGTCACCTTTACTAGGGATTTGAATTATTACTCAGGTAACCTTCTTCAGTAAAGTTTAACCCCATTTTCAACCCATTGTGGACAATTTTTTGGACTAATTTCCAAGTTTTCTCCTATAAAGTCTCTAACCATTTATATGTATCTGTCTTTTGGAAATTAATAGAAAAAGTCTAATTCTTCCTTCATTTGATAAACTGTATAACATTTTAAGATGCTTCTATTTTTTTCTTTTGTGTGTGTATATATTTGAGTGTGTTATGGGTGTGTATGTTCATGTGTGTGTGATATGGTGACATGTGGGGGTCAGAAGACACCTTTGGGGTGGGTGTTTGCCTTCCACATTGTTTGAGGTGAAGGCGCTCTTTGATTTCTGCATTCCTTTTGCCAGGCTAGCTGCCATAAGCCTCCTGGTGATTCTCTTCCATCTCCCTTCTAGCCATAGGTGCGCTGGGACCCTAGATGGAACTTTCTATGAGGGTTCTGGGAATCTAACTTTCAGTACTTCTGCTTGCAGAGAAAGTGCTTTATCCAATGGGCCATCTCTCAAGCTACTATGTTTTTCTTTAAAGAAAGAATGCCCAGTGATAGTATCTACCTTGTTCCAACAAATATTATCCCTCATCCCATCCCCCAAAATCAGAGGTTGCAATAACACCTTTTGCATCTCTTCCTTTTCTGAAATCAACTTGTCTGCTTTTCTTCTGATTCTGGGAATCACTTTTAGGGATTTCACCTCATGTTCCTTCATGCCCTCGAATGGGTTCTTTGGCCGTCATCCCCCTCCTTATGACCTAGATCAATGGCAGAGCAAGCATGTGCCTAGATATCAATTTGCTTTCCTTGCCTTTTGTCCAGAGTGGGATTCCATCTACCTTTTTGAATGGATAATTCCTGGTTGTTGAACTTCTATCAGCCCCTCTCTTGAATTATATCACATTTCTTAGTTTTTTTCTACATGCATTTTCCTTATTTCTTCACTGCCCTTACTGCAGTAAGCCCTTAATAACTGCACTTCCCCTTCCTTCCTTCCTTCCTTCCTTCCTTCCTTCCTTCCTTCCTTCCTTCCTTCCTTCCTTCCTTCCTTCCTTTCTCTCTTTCTTTCTGTTTTATTTATTCATTTTAAATCAGAGAGAGAGAGAGAGAGAGAGAGTATGAAGGCCACCACCTTGTGGGTCTGGTATATGTGGGTACTGGGGAATTGCACCCAGAGCTTTAGGCACTGGAGGCAAGTGCCTTAACTGCTGAGCCATCTCTCCAGCCTTCTTTCTTTCTTTCTTTCTTTCTTTCTTTCTTTCTTTCTTTCTTTCTTTCTTTCTTTCTTTCTTTCTTTCTTTCTTTCTTTCTTCTTTCTTCCTTTCTCTCTCATATACACGCATTCTCTCTTTCAGTCTAAACTGAAGTGTGTAGCTATCACGACATAATTTAAGACTCAACAGCAACTTTCTGCTACTGATGCATTATAACCTGGGAATCATTTTCTTGAATGAAGTCATTTGAGGCAATGATGATAGCATTTCAAAATGAATAGTTGGTAGTTTATGAATTAAGTTCATAAGTTTGCTAGCTTCAAAGTCTACTAGAAAAATGAATATTTTACAAAATAACAACTTTGTAGGTATGAATATTATTTACAAGTATTATTATTTCAGTCTACCACATTTATTCAGCATGTCACATTTACCTCATGCTTTATATTGGTGGTGAGGAGATTTCCTAAAAGTTTACCTTTAATCTGTGGATATGATTCAACTACACTGATGCACTAAATTCAGAGTTAAATGTCAAATCTTGTCTAATGTTAAGATTAACAAGTACCCACAATCCCCATCACTGAGAAGTGTAAGATGTCAGCTTGTCAGTCTTCACACAGAAACTCTTGTCTAAGAATATGACTTTGGGCAAATTAGTTAAATAAAAATATTGTTCCAGACGACCCATGGAGGAGGTTATCCAGTGGATTGGGGAGGGGAGGGCAGTGGGGAATTGGGGATAACAACTCATTGTTTGCCCACTAAATATTGTAACTCATTATGGACAATAAAAAATATTGTTAAGGGTCAGGTGTGGCAGTACACACCTTTAATTCCAAGACTTGGGAGGCAGAAGTAGGAGGATTGCCATGAGTTCAAGGCCACTCTGAGACTATATGCTGAATTCCAGGTCAGGCAGACCCTACCTCAAAAAATTATATACATACATACATACATACACACACATATATATATATATATATATATATATATATATATATATATATATAGGTTTACTTCTACAGATATTAGCTATTGTTTCTAGATGCAAATATTGTACAATATATTATATATGAAAATATGTACAATATTATATGAAAAAATGTACAATAAAGGAAAATAAATATAATATTACAACTCAGTATTGACACATTCTTGGATCTGTTAATTGGGTGAACTTGTGTGCTATCATGACTAAAGGAAAACATTCAAGATCCAATTTGTAAGATCCAATTTTTAAAGAACAAATATGCACTGTATTTAAACTTAAAAGTGCTAATGCTGGGTTACAAACCTCCTGATAAATTACCCATTTGCATGCCCCTATTAGGATGGATGAAGATTTTATTGCAAAATTGAGTTAAAATCCAAGTGAAGTTAACATGTATGCTGTAGTCAGTTCTGAATAATTTCATAAAAGCCCTTGTGTCAAGGACTTGGTCCAAGGCTGAGATGGGAGTTGAGGGAAGCTTTTGGAGGTGGGACCTAGTGAAAGAAGTTCAGCTATTTGGGGGAGTCACCTTGGAAAGATATTGCAAGCATGCTCCCCTCCCATGGCTAGTTAATTCCTGCCCACCACAAGGGGAACAACCTGCTTTAGCCCATGAGTCCATCAAATGGTCCACTCATCACAGTTCCAAAGGTGGTAAAACCAATGATCATGGGCAGAGATCTCTGGAACCATGAGGTAAAGTGCATATTATCTTTTATAAGTTGATTATGTTTGAATGTAAGATAAATAAACTTTATGAAGAAAAGGTGCATTTAACTCATGCCCAGTGGGCAATATATATCCAAAGATAGCCAGGATTGCAGCCCAAAACAATACTGTAAATTTATTTCATACACTATAAGTTTTTTTATTTTAATTAATTAATTTAAAATATTTTATTTATCTATGAGAGGAGAGAAAGTGTGTGTGTGTGTGTGTGTGTGTGTGTGTGTGTGAGAGAGAGAGAGAGAGAGAGAGAGAGAGAGAGAGAGAGAGTATGGGCACACAAGGGTTTTTTGAAGCTGCAAATGCACTTCAGATGCATGCACCATTTTCTGGCTTTACATGGTTACTGAGGAATTGAACCTGGGCCAGCAGGTTTTGCAAGCAAGCACCTTTAATAGCTGCGCCATCTCCTCAGCTTTTAATTAATTAATTTTTTTGTAATTCAATTGTGCAGCTCCCAAGCATGACCTTGTTGATGACAACGGCATGTCACACTGTCAAAAGATTGGGCATGCTTGGTTTGTGATGTTGGCTAAACATGAAGATATGTACATGTGAGGTTTAGATCAAGTGTTTGGTTATCCTAAGCACCTCTGGAACACAATATGAAAAACTCTTGTCATAGTTTCTGGTAGTCCTAGTTTATCAAGATTGCCCTCTAGGGCTGGAGAGATGGCTCAGCGGTTAAGGCACTTGCCTCCAGTGCCTAAAGCCCCTGGTTCAATTCCCCAGGACCCACATAAGCCAGACCCACAAGGTGGTGGCCCTGGTATATTCTATCTATCTATCTATCTATCTATCTATCTATCTATCTATCTATCTATCCATCCATCTCTCTTCTGTATCTCTCTGCTTGAAAATGAATAAAATAAAAAAAAAACCCAAAAAGTTTAAAATAAATAAAGATTAAAAAAAAAAGATTGCCCTCTAAATAAGCAAGTGCTTGCTGTTTTTTTCTTTTTTCTCCCCCACCCCCACAAATAGGCTACATCTACGTGGTTTAATTGGATACATAATCCAGCCTTTCCAAACTTATCTCTTCATGGTAAAAACAGATATTACATCTGTATGACAAGGTTATTGGAGAGATTATGTAAAATAGTGTTTATAATACACTCAGCAGTATTTGCACCTAACATGATAAGTATTCAATCCAATGACACCTGTATTTCTTTGACATTATTTATTGACTTGTTTTCACATTAAATGTATGTAATTTACATTGTGCCAATTGGTTAATGTTTTTCCTAAGAAGGAAAGGAGAAACAGTTCCACTACTCTGTTGCCTCCTCAGAAGCAAAGATAATTACTTTTCTTAGCTTAGAACTGAACCTTCACACATATGGGAGACTGGCTTCAATTACAGGTATACAGATGGGTTGATAATTCAGAATATTGCCCATGAGAGAATTTGATAGGTGAATCAAATAAGAACTTGAATGACGATGGCTTTTTGTGTGACCACAGGTTTAAGTGCTTTAAAATGTTTGACTTTTGGTGGGTTGAAAAGCAGATAGAGTGCTTAGCTTAAGTCTAAATCAATTTTGTTGCAATAGTAAAGTATGAAGAACCAAGCTCCAAATGGAAGTATAGAATCCTTTAAGAAAGGGCTGAAGAGATTGCTTAAGCAGTTAAGGTGCTTTCCTGTAAACCCTAAGGCCCCAAGTTCGATTCCCCAGTACCCGTTTAAAAAGCCAGATGCACAAAAGGAGCACATAGGTCTGGAATTAGTTCACAGCAACTAGGGATCCCCATGAACCCGTTCTCTCTGTCTCTTTCTCTATCTTTCTCTTTTTACAAATAATTAAATTAAAATATTTCAAAAATAAAATAATCCTTTAACAAATCTATTTTACCTGTTCACAAGTACCCTTGGCTGGTAAGAGGATATTCTTTTTTTTAAACTGTTTTATTTCAAATATTTCAAGAACACTATTGCTATGCTAAAATCTGGAGCTCAAAAAATAACAAACACTCCTAAATAATAGTGTAGAAAATAATTCAATTACAACATACTTTAATATAATCAGTTTGTATAAAAACATGTATTAAAATAGACAATCTACCTCATTAACATTCAGCAGGCATCTCCCTCAGCTGGAAGTGAACTTATTTCAGACTCATGGAGAAATCTCAGATAGATTACAAATACATGGACACACACAAAATTAAACAGAAAGTACTTCCTAAGGGTTTAAGGCACTGTGATTATTTGGTGGGTGCATCTGTATATTTTTTATGACATAGTGGCACTGCCTTTTCAAATTTGAGTAAATTATAGTTTTGCAAACCATAATTACTTTGGCTCATACTAAATGGTTACGCTTTGTAATACTGAGCCAATATTAATCATGATTTCGTAAATTCATGTTTCATTCCCTGTCTGTCATGTTACTGCTGATGTGCTTTGGATAATTGTACTCATCCACTGCTTTTATTATGTGGTCAGAAATTACTCCCTTACACCCCAGCTTTCATGTATTTATCTCACAGTATTCATGCTGTGGTTTCAACTCTCCTTTTTCCTTTTCACTTTTAGCCAATACTTGTTTTTTAACTGACTGATACTTTCACCTTTCTGTCCACCATCCTTCCCACTCATCAAAACCAGATTGCATTTTGCTGTGGAAGAAAGATGTGTTCAATAAAACTTTCTCAAGAAGATGGTTATTGATATGTCTTTGAAAGGCAGCTGTATTGCTCGTATACCACTGGGAACTGCAGGAGAGAGACTGAAATTGCTTGTGGTGCCAGGCAAAAGTAAATCAGATTCTTCACAACCTAAAAATTTGAAATAAGTAGTCTCTCTGTCTTGCACATTTGAGGAAAGAGTTGTGAGTAAGAAAGGATCCTTGGAGATAGCCTAAGGAATTATCTCTCATTAGTGAAGAGAGTATTCACAAGTTATACTGACATGTTTTATGGCCACATTCTTAAGAATGTAATTAGATTTAGGGCTAATCTAATAAAATAATTCATAGCTGAATTTAGAGTTTTCAAAAAGTCTATGTAAAGACATTTTTTTTGCAAATACTAGTACACATTTAATATTCGTAGGAAATCATATTTCTTTATGAAATGTTTCATTATATAAATATTTCATTCAGATAGGCTTTGATAAATTTATGTATAGATTGTTTGATTTTGAAGGTATGTGTGTCTAAGCCTTTGTTAATATAAAAGAAAATATGAGTGTAGTTATAGTAGATATTTTTTGAAGTTCACTGAAAACATGCAAGTATAGATCAGTTCTATACAAATAAGATCATGGAAATGCAAAGCTTTCCAGAGGGGAAAAGTGAAATAACAATCACTGAATTTTTTTGGGGGGTATGGCCAATTTGAGGTACAAGAGTGATTTTCCTAAATAGATTTTTTTTGCTATAAAAGTATTCTTGGCATTTTATAATTCTTCATAATATCTAACTAAAGAATTAGTACCTCTTTAGTTTCAGTGTGAGTGGATTCACATTATCTTTTTTTACAGTATTAAAGATTTGATTTCCCTATTATGTTCATAAAACAAGTTTTTTCTACTTAGTATCACGTCTCTGTGACCTTTTTACAATATTTTCATTATTATTGTCATTAAACAAACAAATGTTTGTTGAGAACCTACCTGTCTTCACATTTCAGGCCCTTGTGCTGTATCTCTGGAAAGATGCAAAGTCTGTGTCATGGTCATGACCTGAACGGGTTTCTCCTTTGATTGGAGGAATTTATATTCTTACTGGCTGCTTTTCCCTCCTAATTTTTATTCCTTCATATTTCCTTTCAGAAGAGCACTAGACGTAGAAATGAGACAAGTACAGGCAACCTGAAAAATGATACAGATTTAAAGGATAAAGTACAACTGAATAAAAAATAAGCAATAGTTAATCACTATGATTGAAAATGTTATAATTATCAGAAAAAAGACTTATAATCAGCTATTGTGAATACGCTTTAAGATTGAATAGGAACCCACATTTAGCCACTTAAAGGAAAACATAACAATGACTCAACAAATAGAGACTCTCAACAAAGAAACAAAAACAGAAAAAAAAAATGAAATGAAAATTTTGGAATTGACAAGTCCAATAATAAAGAAATTTGCCATTAAGGATTTTTTATGGCTTGGATATAAAGTGTAAACCCAAGTGATTGATTCATTTGTTAAACTCTTGGTCACAAGCTGGTGGCACTATTTTGGGAAGTCTAGGAACTTTTGAATTGAAGAAAGTTTGTCACTGGAGCAATGTCCTTCAGAGACATATCTTCTCTCATGTCACCCTCTGTACCTCTTGAAGTCTGGGTATCAAGTATTGAATACCCCTTCCCCATAATGCTCTTCTGCTACGATGGTGTGGTAGGCTGGATGTTCTGAAACTGTGGCCCAAAGCAAAGTCTCCCCCTTATTGTTTATGGTAGATAGTCTGTCATGTTCAACAGAAGGTAGAAGATGCAAGTTAAAGGATCCAATTGAAAGATAGCTAAGAGACACAATCCAACTGAAGGAATGAGAATAAAGAGATTTAATTAAAAAAAGAACAGAACCACAAAGATTTATAAGACTATACTAAGTCAGCCAAGATATGCCTAACCAGAAATGACGAAGGAGGAGGAGGGGATAAGAGAAGAGAAAGAGAAAGGAGGAGACAGGAAAGGAGAAGAACAAAATGAAAAAAAGAAATATTTGAATAAAGAAAACAAATATTCAAAAACAGAAATTCCTCAAATTTAATAGAAAAGTAAGGAAAAAGCCACAGTACAGAAAAATGGTGAAAATAATATTCTTAAAAGCAGCAAGAACAAAATGATCAGATATAGCAGAGCATCTATAAAATGAATGGACGAGCACTTAACTGAGAGGGTGGAAGCGACAGGGCAGAGTGGAAGAGTCACAATGCTGAAATGATAAAAAGTTGCCAACTAAAATTTCTATTGAGAAAAAAAATAGTTTTCAAAACTGAAAGCAAAGCACCCAAAATTCTTAAGCAAGACCAATAGAAGAATTACTTAATGAGCCAGAAAAGGTGATGTTCAGGAGACACTGTGAAGGAATGAGAGAGTTAGTTCACCACATACACATCTGGCAGGTCAGAATCCCAGACAGGAAACACCTGGCTTGAAGTCCTCAAGGAAGCATTGTGGTCAGCTTCCTGGAGGGATCCTAAGGCACTGGCATGTTGAAACAGAGCTCGTGATGCTCACAGCAGCATAGGAAATCTGAGAAATGATGTGTGGACAGAACATGTAGGGTGTTCTTGAATTTAGTAATACAGTGTTTATTAAGAGAAAGATGGAAAGATATTTGAAGCTTTTGAGGTTGGGAAAAATGGTTGGCCTGCCCTGAGTTAGGTTTCAACACTGTCTCCAGCTACTATGGTATAAATTTGGGGGTGGAAGGGGGAAAGATTAAGGGATGAAGAGCAAATAGGAAAACAGTGCATTAAACAATGCAAAATTCAATGACACTTTAAGCCAGATGGTCTCACTGCATATGAGTAAAATGGATGAATTAGTAATACAGGTTCATTATAGAACAAATAGGATTTGGGTGGTAGAAGGAAAGACAGGGTCAAGAATGTCTGAACTCAAAGAGGATGGAAGGAATTGTGGGTGGGGTGGGACAGAGGCAGGAAACATACACTAATCTAAACTCACAATAAATTGACTTCATAGAATCCTTCCTTCTGTACAACAAGTTCCTGAGATAGCTGGGGGCATCATATGGTAACAAGGGCACCAAAGAGTGTGGGTGAATGCCTACCTCTATGACAAATGACTCTAACCTTTGTCTCCCTGTCCCAGTAATTAGTTACTGCTCACAATGAGCTGTTGAGCAAGGTGACCTACATGGTCCCTAAAATAAGACAAGCTTTTGTCACAGCTCTTGAATACCCACCTCAGGCAAAAGATAAGACCCTATTGCTGAAGAGTTCCAGAGACTGCTGTCATACAACACTGAGAGACCCTGCTGAATCTGGAAATGAATCCAGATCCCAGAAGGACAGTCTGGGTAATACCAGAAGGTGTTGCATGAACTGCCAGGGGAACCAGACCAATGATATTCTGAGAAAGCAGGGGACATCCTCAAGGTATACCAACCGATGGCCTGAGAATATAGAACACACTGCTACATGACACAGACTAGCAAGACAAGAAGTGCCCATCTGTGCAATAGTGGAGCTCAACCTAGGTGGGTAATCAGCAGCTGGCTAATTGGCTTTGATATCCGTTCAATGGCAGGGAACCCTTGACTGGTACAGAATCCAAGGCAACCTTGAATGGAGACCAAGAACCCGATCTCCAAAGGGAAGTCCTCATTAACCATAGGGCTTCAGAAAGGCTATACTCTTCAAATTCTCACCAAGCTAGCAATATTTGTCTCAATTAACCAATAATAGTCTCACTCTCAACTGGAGATTCTGTTTGTATTTTTCAGAAATCAACTATAACTGTGGACAGCAGAACTCCACCAATAGGACCTGAGTTGATGGCGGACACCAAAGCAGGAGATGAACCACCTCAGACTTACTATTTAGAGCCCTAACACAACCTCTAAGGAAGTGGGGTGATGAGCAAAAGAGCTATTCCCACAGCAAGACAGATATCCTATGGAAGAATAATGGAGACAGACATGAAGGGGGTCCCAAATCATCCAAAATACAAATCCAGAGACTCTTAACCTAATAATTACGCAAATTTAGAACTCACCCACCCATGACTCAGGGAAATTTGTAGAAGAGATAGTAAAAGATTGTAAGAGACATAGTGGGAGAGAGTAAATAATGCATAAAGGCATGTGTCATCCTGGTATTAAGGGTTTTTCTCTAATAACACATGATACTGAGCACCTTGCTATGGTAATATATATATATATATATATATATATATATATATATATATTAATAAAATGATTTTCAAAAAAGAATGTCTGAACAGTCTGTGTAAGTACTTAGGAAGGTGGAGTTTCCATGGACGAGCACACGTTTCTGCAGGAGGAGGAGCCATGTGGGAGAGAGACATCAGGAGCTACATTTAGAAAAAGTTGAACTTGAGATGGTTATTATATGGTCAGGTAGGTTGTGGGATAGCCACATCTGCATTGGGGGTGGGGGATTCTAGTTCAGAGATAAAAATTAGGAGATCATGGGCTTTTGGATGACATTTAGTCACAGATGAGATTAGCTCAGAGAAGAGAAATCTAGAGACCTCTGGAGGAATTCAGCATTCAGAGAGCAAAATTGTAAGCAAGGGCCCATGTGGTAGTTTGATTAAATGTCCCCCAATAAATTCAAAAGTGTACAAGTTGTTCTCCAGCTTCCTGGCTGGAGGAGGTGTCACCTTGGCCGGGCCTTCAGCCCTAAGGTATTTCTGAGGTGGATGTAAAATTCCAGTGATACATGTACAAAGAGCAGTCTGAGCTCAAGTTTGGAGCTCCTGCTGCTTGGTAGTTAGATTGCTCGAGTTGCTGGTGCTGGGTCTCTCTCTCTCTCTCTCTCTCTCTCTCTCTCTCTCTCTCTCTCTCTCTCTCTCTCTCCCTTTCTCTCTCTCTCCTTAGATCTGTGAAAGGGGGCCAGCCTCTTTCACCATTCTGAAACTTCCCTCAATCAGTTATTCTAATAAATAATTTCTCCCCAAATTTATGCCTGGTTTGAGATTCATCCCAGCAGCATGTGGCTGACTACAACAGCCCACATGGAGGACCAAGAGGAGATCACCAAGAGACAGGTGGAAAATTAGGTGAAGTGTATCTTAAGCCTCAGGAAGATAACATTCCATATGGGGCTCATCCATGACCTACAGTTGTGCTGAAGGTCATTTCAGATGACAACCAAGATGAATTTCAATTGAGAAGAGTAGTTGTAATGTGCGTATCTTTATCCAAATAAATAAGAGCAGTTTGAAGGTCAATGGGGACAAAGTGCTTAAAGTATGGGCTCAGCAGAGTAGAAGAAAAGAAGTTGGAACTAGAAGATCAAGCCTTTTCATAGTGTCTATTTAACCAGCAAAGAGAGAGAGCGAGCATGTTGGAGGGCATGGCGTAGGGAAGGTTTAAGAAAAAATAATGTAAAAAATAAGTTTGGTTTCTATTGTTGCAAATTCAGTATAGGGGGAATCTAATGACTGCTGGTTAATGGATGAAAGGAAATGCAAGGTCTACAAGTTTGGGGCATGGGCTGAATGAAGAGTTGTAACAGTTCATCTTCACAGGAGTGGCCGTGGAACTCACGGATATAGGTGTTAATAGGTGTCAGTCACAATCTCATTTGTCTCTATCTTCTGGAATAACTGTCATTTTTGTTAATCATAACAACCTGAGACTTTATTCACTCCCTTGACCAATGTCATCAATATGGCTCTTAGAATCACAATTAGTTTATCACCTAAACTATCCTCTCTAAACATTAGATTAATGCCAGCATTTTTTTTCTATAGCAAAATACACATCTTTTTCAGTGATTTCTCTCTACATGCGTAGGCCTTCTTGTTCTTATTTTCAAGTTTACTTAAAATTTCCAGGCAGTTTGATTAGCTACTATAAGACTATCTAATAAGTAGAATGCTATGATGGCCAACATATTAATCATTGCTAATATTTCTATAGTCCTGTGGAGTTTGTGCAGTACTTTATGATTGCTTATTGTATTACTTGTCCCCTCAAATTCAAAGGAACAATAAAATATTTGTTAATTCTTTTGACTATGAACATTTTCTAGAATAGTAAAGTGGCAGAAAATAATATTTCCAAATCCAAAAGAAGTAGTAAGTGCTGAGCGCAGAATTGATTTCCCAGTGTTTCAGAGTACTCTCCTATCATTCCCATTTATTTGTGGAAACATTCAAAAGAAAAGGAAATCTTATAATCCTAGGGAAGGGCAGACAATTTAATTGTAAGAGTGAGGTTGAGCCTCTATCTAATTTAGCAAGGATATACAAAAAAACATCAACGCTGTCAGTGGGGCCAGAGCGAGGAGAGAGAGAGATGGCATGAATGGGAACTGGGGAAAATTCTCCTCAAACAGGTTGGAAGTGTTCACAAGGCTTTTGTTATTTTCTCCAAGTGTGCATCTCTATAGGCGGTTGATATGATCAACTATACTATTGGCAGACATTATTTAATATATTTTTCCCCAGTAAATCGTAACATTCTTCCGATGACAGAGGTGGTTTTGTTGACTATTATAAATGCAAATAGGTATGAAGGAGCTGGGCCGGAGGAATCCGGGCAGCCAGGTGCATGGCCCTTGCTCCAACCATGGAAAGGAAAGGTCCTGTGATAATGGCTGCACCAGCCTCTCTGTGGTCCTCAGTGGAACGAGAGAGAAGCAAATGCAATCAATCGCTACTGGCCTCCACAACCAGCGCTGGGGCTACAAATTTCATGTCACAGCCTTGTTCTCACTTCCTGGACTCAATAAGCTGTGAGCATAGTCTTTGGTTATTTACAATTGGCTATTTGACTCATAGAGACCAAGAGAACTGTGAAATGAATGGTATTTTTTTTTCTGCCAGTAAAAGTAAGTAAAACCTGGTTTATTAGACCAGAGGTAATTTAGTGTGCATGTCTAAAAAACAGATCATTAGTACTTAAAATTTTAAGGTCCTTCACATTTGAGTTTTGCTCCTCTCTCTTAAGGGGGCATAAAGTCATTATTTCTCTTTAAGCGATCAGGAAGCCAGCCACTTCTGCCTCCAGTGGGTGTTTTCTCCCCACAGGAACCTATAGTGACACATCTCTGAGTTGCTGTGCAGATCATGTGCCTTGCAGAAAGGAACCAAGAAACCAGTGAATTGTAGCTGCTTTTAAAAAAAGGTTGAAAAAAATCAATAATAAATTATCTTCCTATACAGCAGTTTAGGTTCTTTGCACACCCCTCTGACATGTAGATGGAGTTATAAATTGATTTAGTTGGGGACTGTAAAGACTCTCTTGCTCTGGATTGCCTAGTGAAGGTGGGGGGGGGATGTTAGTGAAATAAAAATAACCCACTTTGTCAGAGAGCCTTTCTAGGAGCTGAGGAACCCAGCAAGTTATTTTTATAGTTTAATGAGCTGGGCCCCCTTCCACAGGGAGACACGGCAAGTGGAAGGCTTCATAATTTAGTGCTGTGAAATGATCAGGGTTCATGTTGTCTATAAAACATGAAAACCATTCTTCATTCCTTACCAATTAGATCATAGTTACAACTCACAGTTTCTTTGAGCTTAAAAGAAAAAAAAATTAACTGCTAGACATAAATGAATGCCGTGGTTAAATTAAGCCCTTCAACAGCCCAAACAGGCTTGAAAGAAATGCCTTCTGGATATTATTAACACGCATATTTAAGTGCTATTTTTAAAGTTTAACTGCAAGCCGTAGCAAGCACAAATGTTTAGAATAGCTATTTTGGCATCACAACATTGCTTTCACATTTTTTCAGCTTTACTAATTCTTTCTAACAATTATTTCACCTTTTATTAGTTTAATATATTTTTGCAGAGATCTCAAAGTTGTTTTGTGGAAAATTTGTTTATGAGGAAGCAAAGAATAATTGATGTCAGTGTAGATTTGTAGTAAAAAGTCCCTTTTCAATTATGTCAGTAGGATTGTGTTTCATTTTCTGCAGATGTACTAAAATACTCAGGAATGAAAGTTTTAACTCAATAACTTTAAATGTTGAATTTATACTTATTAAAATATGTCTATTTTGGAACAATTTAAATATAGCTTTCACAAAGACAATAAAACTACCCATGTCAACCCAAGTAACACTGCCATACAAATGTTCAGTATGTGCCCGAGAGAGAGAGAGAGAGAGAGAGAGAGAGAGAGAGAGAGAGAGAGAGAGAGAGAGAGAGAGAGAGAGAGAGAGAGAGAGAGA
>PVHP010004678.1:0-50423 GCA_004024765.1 Zapus hudsonius | reverse complement strand
CATAACTTCAAGAGTGAGCATAGAATACAGGGCTGTAGGTGTTCACAGGAGGTGGGAGTTCCTTGGCTTTCCTTTCATCATTTGCTCAACAGTTTCTTCATGATAGGCATTTTGTTAGGGTTGGGTGATGGAATCTTAATATTTACTGAATTTGCATTTCCTTGATCACCAGATATGTTTTAGCCTTTTCATGTATTGACTGACCATTTCTACTTCTTCGAGAACTTTCTGTTCAATTCATTTGCCTGTTTATTGCTTGGATGATTTCCTTTCTAAAACATCAATTTTCAATTCACTTTAGGGATTATTTTGGAGTCTTGGTTATTCTTTGTTGATCTAAATAATGCTATATAATAAAATGCTGTCGATTCCTGTTGCTTTATGCTGAGTTCTCCAAATTCACACTTCTTTTCAAAAATTTTGTACTGATTTTAAACCCTTTGCATTTGTATAACAACTTTAGACTGTCTGAAATTTTGTATGTGTTAAAATTACTTAATCTGATCTCCAGTTTCTACAATATCTTAACCCTCTTTGCTATAGATAAACATAAATATTTCTGTTTTTTTCAAACCACTCTTACCCACCAGGACAAATTCAGGACTTTTGGGCATTTTCAGTAGTAGTTTTGTACCACAGAGAAGAAAATAAGCAAATTATCACAGAAAGTGGCTTGTGTTGATTTGTTTCCACATGAGAACATGATATGGGGGAGTCACACCTGTCCACTACCTTCCATGAACCTCCTGGTATCGGGAAATCAGGCGCACAGAGAAGACAAGACATACCATGGCTGAATGGGATTGGAAAAAGGTCTTTCTTCTCTTGTGGATACTGATAAACCATGTGTCACATGTCTGCATTTTGGATATACCCATCATATGAGGTGAAGAATAGAATTTTCATCTTGAAGATTTTGTCAATATTCAAAATGTGTCAGATTTAGTAACATGTAATCTTTCAGATTTGGAGTTAGAATTGTTGCTATAATTCTAAACTCATAAAATGAGTTGAGGATTCCATTTCACTTAAACATTGAAATTATTTCATGATATTCACCTAAATTCTTTAAAAGTCTACATAAGATTATAGCAATATTCCCTTTTTCATTCTTGATATTGGCAATAAGTATCTTCTTTTATTCTTGATCAGTTTATATTTTCTGAATTGAGTTTTCGTTGATTCTTCCAAAAAACAGTTTTGTCTTGTTTTTTTTTTCTCTGCATCTTTTATGCTTTCTATTTAAGTGATTTTTTGTTGGTAATTATTGATTTCTTTCCCATATCTTTGGGATTATTACTGTGTATTTTTTTTTTTTTTTAGTTTCTTCAGGTAGAAATGACATCATTCATTCAATTTAATATAAATATTTAATGTCATACAGTTTAGTTTAAGTATCTTAGAAATATTTGCATACATATATCTTTTTATAGTGCTCTCTGAGCTCAGAGCTGCATTCTACAAATATTTGTTTTTAAAATTAAATATTTTAAATGTTTAGAATTGACCCTTGAAATTCTTTTTGTAACTTATAAGGTTTTCATTTGTTCTTGTAAGCTTTTTGTTTACTTTTACAGTGTGTGGTGTGTGTGTGTGTGTGTGTGTGTGTGTGTGTGTGTTTGTGTAAAACCATGGGTATTGATTCTCACCCTCTACTTTGTATAAAGAAGGGCTCTCATTCTCCTTTATCACTGTGTTCACCATGATAGCTGGCCTGCAAACTTTGGGGAAGTTTGCTGTCTCTGCCTCCTTTCTCACTGCTGGCACACTGGGATTGCAGATGCAGGCCACAGCACCCAGCTTTTCCGAGGGCTCTGGAGCTCCAAAATCAGGATTCGTGCTGAGAAGGCAAGTGTGTACCCACTGAACCATCACCTCATCCCATCACTATGATATTAAAAACCCTTTCTGACAATTAAGCCATCTTGTTCCTCTTACCTCTTTCTGTTGACTGTCCTCTCTCCCTCTTTTCCCCTCCTCCCTTCTATCTCTGGTTCTCCAGTGTTACTGGGGATTAAGGGCCTATCCATACACTACCCCTTTTGGTATTTTTAAATATCAAGACAGAGTCTTACTATGTTGTCCAGGAAGGCCCTAAACTTGTAGTCTTCCTGCTTCAGCCTCCCAAAGAGCAAGATTAAAGATCTCTTCCAATGGATCCAGTTTATATTCCTCTCTTTACCATGGAAGCATTTTCCTTCATCCTTCAGACAATGTGGCAAGTTGTTAATTTTATGATACTTGTTGATCCTATGCCAGTCCCTAAATATATGAAACCCTGGGAAACAGCAAACCTCTTTTTTTGTCATGTAGCTGGTATGGAAGGATGAATCCAGCTAATCTGTAGTTAGCTCAGTGAGAATTAGGTTACGACTTTAGGTAAATATGGTTTATGATTGGCTTTAAATGCTTTGAAGATGGAATTAAGTCATTTCTGCAGGGCTTAGTATCTGAGTTTTAGCTAAATTGCAGATGCCTTTTTATGCTTCAGAACTTACAAGCTAGGTGTCTGCTTTACCACCTGGCTGATGGGCTTGAGGAAGGACAGTTAGGGAGTTTTCCTTTCCTTCTCGTCCTCTCTGGCTTTCTGAACCTGGATTAACTCTCAAACTCCTATCCATCTGGTTCCTCTGCCTCCAACATTGAACTTGCCTTGCCAGCATCAAAGGCTCACTGTTCTCTGAGCACAGGCCACTTCTGCCCAGCCCTCAACCTTAGTAGGTCATCAGAGACACTCTGTGAGGGTCTGGCTGTGTAGTCAGCAGGGGGTTTCTGTTTCCTACTGGCTTTTGCCAGTTCATAGCAGAGGACTTGGAACCATTTCTCTCATTGCTCCTGTTCCAGCAAGTGGCTTCAACCTATGACTTCCATGAGTTTATTTAAGCTTTTAGTAAAGAGTTATCAGGAAAATGTAGACTTTTTCTGTGGCTTTAGACCCTGGGAATTCTAATCCATCTTGTCAACTCACAACGTCTTAGAAGTTCAATAAAAATTTAGCTGGGATCCACCTACCTTTGTGTATGGTAAATTTCTTCTAATCCCAACTGCTTCCCAAGCTGCATACATGCATATGCAACTTTCTCTTCTAGAATGGACCCATCATGTTGACCTTTCTTCTTTTGATTCTGATTCATTTTGAAAGAAACAAAACCAAGATGGCTTCTGTAGAGTCTTCTAGCTGTGTAGGAGAACCAGTACTTGCAGTAGAAGCAGAAGTGCTCTGTGGTTTTCCATATGGTAACTGGGAGTGGAGGTCCACATTGGAATTTTCTTTCCAAAACAGAATTAAGGTAATTAATCTTTTTGTTAAAAGTTGATATTTTAAAATCTGAAGCTGGAGAGATGACTTAGCAGTTAAGGTAATTGCCTGCAAAGTAGAAGGACAGGAGTTCGATTCCCCAGTACCCACATAAAGCCAGATGCACAAGGTGGCACATGTGTCTAGAGTTCATTTGCAGTGGGTGGAGACCCTGGCACACCCATTCTCTCTCTGTGTATCTGCTTCTCTCTCTCTCTCTTTCTCTCTCTCTCTCAAATAAATAAGTAAAAACACCAAAATATTTTTAAAAAATAAAGAAATAGCCTATCTAGGAAAAAAATCTAAATTTAACATCTGAAACATATTCTTTCTAGCTGTCTACTTAAATGTCTATATAATTTCATGTGGTTTCTACTTTAAGCCATTAATCCTAAGAAATTTCCAATGTAGTTAAAAATAAGGATGTTTAAATTCAATAGCATTTTTATATGAAAAAATTATGAATATTTAATCATAATGATTGGTTAGATATATAATAACTCTTCTCTATTTTGAAATATTTAACAATGAAGAAAACAAATCATATTTTTGGAGCCTACCTAATAAAGTGGGAAAATATTCAGATTTTATTTTCTCAGGAGATATTTATTGAGCACTCATTAAATTCCAAGCACCATAGCAGCAGGCACTGACTATGCATAGATGAATGAAATATCCCTGGCTTCCACCTGGGCGGAGGTAATCGCCACATGGAACAGACAGAGAAGTTAGCAAATATGTGGTAACAGACTCTGATGAGATAGGAAGCATGGACATCACCAATATCCAGTGATTCAAAAGGTCTCTGGTAACTGAAGGAATATGTAAGTACTTAGAGAGATGCAGTCATGTAACGTGTGGTAGGAATAACAATACAGGCAGTGGGGACAGCATGTGGGAAGGCCATCAGATGGCAGTCAGATGGTGGCCTTCTTTCATATGGTTCCCAAGCTAATGGGCAGGTGTTCACAGTTACATTCAGTGAACTGGAGAGTTGTGATTTCAGAAGTTCAGGGACCTGTTCATTCACAGATTTAAAGGTTTTTCAAGGCTTCAAATAAGGCCTTTAGAATTGTTACTTACTGTAAGTGCTTCTTACCTAAGCATTTCAAAGACTTGTGAACTTAATGTGCTTTGTGTGACAGTAAAACATCAATTTTGATGGATATTCAATGGAAAAGAGGCATAAAAAAGTAGGAAGAAGCCCAGTGTGGTGACACGTCTTAAATCCCAGCACTCCACACTCTGGAGGCTAAGGGAGGAGGATGGCTATGTGTTTGAGGCCAACCTGGGACTACAGAGTAAGTTCTAGGTCAGCCTAGGCTAGAGTGAGACCCTACCTCATAAAAACAAACATGCAAACAACAATAACAACAGAAAGTAGGAAGAGCAGACAGGAGGCTGCCTAGTAGTCCAGGGAGAAAGAAGAGTGTGGGGTATATAGACTGTGGTTTGTGTCATATAGACTGTTTTGCTGTAGTTGGCATTATAATGTTATCTCCAGGCTCATGTTTTAAACACTTGTTCCCCAGCTGTGGTACCATTGGGGGAGGCAGAGAACCTTCAGGAGATGGGGCCTAGCTGGTGGTGGATGTGTAGACTGAGTCTTTGAAGGAGACACCAGCTCCTGGTTCCTGCCACTCTCTGCTCAACGGGTGGACCCTGTCGTGAAGAATCTCCACTATGACTGATTGATACCAGGGGCCAAAATAAACCATGGCCCTCTTAAGTTGCTTCTACCAAGAATGTGATCACAAATGAGCAACACCTGAGATAGATTTTGGACCAGTTGCTTGAACGGGAGCAGGAAAGAGAAAGAAGTCAGGATTAATCTTGAAGTTGTAACTTAATGAAAAAGTAAGTTGGGGGAGATGGTAATTTCTGAGAGGAAAGATGGGAAGGGAAAACTATAAATCCAGACCTTTGCTTATATTTTCAACTTCATATCCAAATGGGAATGCCAAGCAGGAAGTTGGATTTGAAACTAATGGGGATGTCTAGGCTGAGGCTAATTTAAGAAGTTGTCAGCACATACTTTTAAGTGATAAAAAGCAAAGCATAATGAACTATGTACTCTGTGATCTCAATTTTTGTGAAGGCATATGGAACTATATGCAAAATACAATGCTATTGGCAGCTATCTCTGGAGAGGGTATGTGATTATGACTTGATTTATTTGTTTGTAACCTTAAATATTTACAGAACATAAAAACAAATATTACTTTTTAAAGGTAATTTCTTGGAGCATGGAGATTAACTGAATTGTTGAATGTCTTCTTAGCTTGCTCAGTACCCTATGTCCAATCCCTATCTTATACACACACATTCACACACACACATTCACACACATGCACACACACTCACACACATACACACATGCACACACACATTCACTCTCTCTCTCTCTCTCTCTCTCTCTCACACACACACACACACACACACACACATACTAGCTGTCATTTCTTAAACTTACTTATTCAGGGACCTAGTATGGATTCAGAGACTCTAAGGACAGACACTTCTCACATCCTTCTCACGGTTTCCTTGATCTTCTCTGAATAATGATTTGTTTTCTGTCACTCCAAGATTGTGTTTTAATATAGAAAAGTGGGGCTGAGGGTGAGGCTCAGAGGTGGAGTGCTTGTCTGGCATGCACATGTCTAGGGTTTGATCTGTTTGATTTGTAACACAGCAAAATAAAAATTACTATGGAAAAATGTCATTGAAGAATATGATAATGTCATCATCTTTTCCTCCCATTTTGAAGGTCTTGTGACGGTAGTGTCGGGCACTGGGAGGTCATGAATATCAAGGGTATTTTGAGTCTGGAAGATTGCATTGTAAGCAGTCCTCCCCTTCCTTTAGCTCTTACAACTGAGATAGGGAGGGGATATGATGGAGGGTGGAATTGAGAGGGAAAGAGGGGAGTAAAGAGGGAATTATCATGGTTTATTGTCTATAATTATGGAAACTGTCAATAACAAGTTAAAAATAATATGATAATAGTTTCATTTTGGTGTTTAATGTTGTGAGGATAATTCTAAAGCCTTTGTACATTACATTAAGTATAACTTCTCCCTTTACTCAGATGCAAACAAAATGATTTTCAGTCTGCAAATAATATGTACTGCTTCTTGGTGCTTGTTTATTAATCATACTATACTATTGTTGAATCTTTTCAATATGCATATACAGCACTTTAAAATAATTTTACCAATGTTTTTTCTACTTTTTATTATAATGGTCTCACGCAAAATGTTATATACCTATTGTATTTGCACATACACACACGTCTTGTATCAGACCTGCCTTTGTACTTTATAAAGTTATTTATTTTCCCTGTCATGTATTTAATCCCCTGTTCAATTTCTCTTCTTGGATGTCTCATCTTAAACCCATTATTTCTAAAACAGAACTCCTAACCTTTACTCCCACTTGTACCCCAAGTAGCAACTTCTTTAGTCCTTTCCACTTCCGTAATGGCAAATGCATTCTTCAGTTGCTCAGGTCCATATCGTCGCAATTCTTGATGTTTATCTTTTTCATATTGCATCCCACCAGCCAGGAAATTCTGTCGGCCTCACTTCAATATATGTTCAGAGTGCAACTGCTCAGCATCTTTGCTGCCAGGATCCTCATCTTCCTACCTGACTTCAGGTTCCTTGCTAGGTCCTCCCTGCACCCATCCCAATAAATCTGATCAAGTGACTGAAAAAAACAAAGTCAAAATATGTTACTTCCCTGCTTCAACCATTTTGGATATTCTCTGCTTTAAGCCCTGTCTTAGTTATTTAAACTTCTCTTTAGCAAAACTTCTTACCAGAAAACTTATAGACAACAGACATTTAATTTCTGCAATTTGGGAGGCCAAGAAAGCCATGATCAAGGCATGGGCAGATCCAGTGAGGACAGGATTTCTGGCTCATGAAGGACAATGCCTTCTTGGTGTGTCTTCATCAAGAAGACTGGGTGTCATGGTTTGATCCAGGTGTCCCCCACAAACAAATGAATGTGTTCTGATAGATCGATCCTCAGCTGATGGCAATTCGGGAATTAGAACCTCACTAGAGCTGTGTTGTTGGGGCGGGCTTTTGGGGGTTATAAGCCAGCTTCCCCTTGCCAGTATTTGGCACACCTTCCTGCTGCTGTTTGCAGTACTGTGGCAGAGGTGATGTCCAGCCCTCTGCTCATGCCATCATTTTCCCTGCCAGGATGGAGTCTCCCCTTGAGTCCATAAGCCAAATAAACCCATTCCTCCACAAGCCACTTTTGTTTGGGTTCTTCTGCGCAGCAACTAGAATGCTGACAGCAACACTGGGCAAGAAGGATTTCTGGGGGGGGCACATCATGAGTGATCCATCCTCATGATCTAGTCAATCCCCAGGTCCTCATAAGACACAAATGACTAGGCTTTAAGGAAAATTTTGTGGAAGTACAAACATTCGGATCATACCAAAACCTCTACCAGATTCGAGGATTACCTGGAAGGCTATTTCCAGATGATAACTTACTTTTCTGTCACACTGTCATCACCTCAATGAAGCCTTCCTGGACATTCTATCTCAAATCTCTGCTGCCCACTCATAACTTTCTTTGCTTCTTCTCTTTAACACATCATTCTAAACATCTGCATTTAATTTGCTACCATGTTTACATTTTGCCTGTCCTTAGCATTGTCTATTTTATTCACAGATAAGCTGTGTCTAGCCTGCACGAGCACTCCATAACTGTGGTTGCATGGATGAATATTTAGCTCACGCTCAAAAGGAAGATAAACTGAGCCACACATGCTTATTTTTTTCCCAATTAGACCATTAGATTAGACTCCACATCTTCCCTGATAGAGAGAGGGGACAGAAGCCAAGGAGGCCCAGTGTTGCCATTCCAGCTCTCCCCCTACATAGGAGGAGGAAGAGAAAGAAGAATAAAGTACTCCTTTAGCATTTTTTCCTGTTCCCATATTCTGAACAAAAATAATATTGCAGTTATAATTTGAGATAATCTAAGGCAGGGATCTTTTGTCTACAGTTGGAGGGTCAAATAGGAGCTATCAAAAAATTTCAATGTAAGGCCCTTGAATTAAGAACAATTTTCACATTGAAATGTTTGGAAGAAAGAGGATGAGGCAGACGAGAAAGGGCAAGGAAACAATTGTTCAAATCTATAAACCTCTCTGAAGCAGTGAATTTGCATATGAGCAATGTCATTAGTGCGGATTCTGCCATGGCTCTGTGTACGCAAACACACAGGCACACACACACCTGTCTTCCAGAAGTACACATCAGTGGACTGGGAAAACAGAGGCAGTTGGCACTTGTCCCCAGTGTCAGAGGAAAGGCAGGGTCTGCGCAGGGATGAGTCTGTCCTCCACATCAGCTTGCCCCTGGAGCGCCAGGTGCTTTCTGGAAGGGCACTTTGAAGACCAGGCTGACACTGCTGTGCATTGGGAAATGCTGTGTGAGAGACAATAAAGAGGCCCTGGCTTAAAGTACATTAAGGGATCACAGGAGTATATCTTGACTGCATTTTCAGATCTTTTGATTCAAAGACACACATCTTCTTGTCTCCCAAGGGGAGAGGGGAGTCCAACCTAGTACAGAATATAGACAGAGCCTCGAAAGTAAGGTTGCCAACTGCACATCAGGGATAATTAATGATAACACTGTGAGGGGTTCCTTTGCTGCCTTAGTACAGGGAAGAGAAGCAAATTAGGGAGGAACCAGGATATGAAGGCTGATCTACCATAGCACACTGAAGGGGTTCAATGTCCCCTTCATTACCAGGGGAAGAGGAGGGACATGTCCACACCTCTTGGTCGCTTTGCTTACCCACTGCCTTCAGATCAGCCACTCTGCATTCTTTCCAAAGAGTGAGCAAAAGTGAGGCCATCACTGAAAGGATGGTAGGTTGGAGCTGTCCACACGCAAGGCTCTGAGTCACCGAGTTCAGCCATCTGCGTTTGTGTGTGACATGTTCTAGGTTGGATTTGACATGATTACCCACAAAGGACATGCGTACAATCAAAGGAATGAAAACAAGTCCTCAAAAACTTAAAAAAGGGAAAGAAAGAAAATATGGAAAATCATGGGCTTAGGCAGAGTTATTGTGATCAACTTTCCAATTTCCTGTGGTCATTGTCACTCCAGCATCACCGTTGCTGGTAGAAACAATGGAGTTGTGTCCAGTTAGTCTCTGTAAGTCACTAATGAACCACCAGAGAAGAGAGTTTCTTCATTCTTTTCTGTCACCAATTGCCTAAGAAACTAATGGGACAACTTCCTTCACAAACATCCTGACTTTCTAGAAATGTTTCCCTGAATTTAGAATGGTTTATTTCCAAGTGAAACTTTCATTAGGAAATGGTCTAAGGGAAACCATGTTTTATCACAGATTACCAAATAATGAAGAAGGTTAGAAAGGAAGATGTTAGCTTAGAAAGAGCCTGCTTTTCTTCTTGTGTTTTCCAATTCTTTTCAAATGTATTTGCTTATCACAAACTATACACAGGGTTTCTTTTTCACTCATTTCTATCATCCCTGCCATTTCATCGGGTTGTTTTCTCCCCTTGAGCAGAATTCCGTTCATTCTTCCTCACATTCTGCTCTCTCTCTGCAGAAACACAGGAAGATGGTGAAGAGTTCTTCGAGGTATTTCAGCTCCCACAAGATTGCACACACTTTGTTGTTAAAACATGGCTCTTGTGCCACTGTGGACATAGCCAAGATGTTAACCTCCATTCCAAGGGCTGTGGCATTACCTTTGCCTTTGATTTAGTTAAGAGATATTACCTGCAAGGCAGATGCCAATAGCTCTGATTTCTTTCACGTGTAGTGTGGTTGAAAGTGTGAAGGCAGGTAGGTGTGCATGATAATGCACGTGTGTACAGTGTGTGTCAGAAGTTAACATCAGGTATTTTTTTCAACCACTTTCTATTTTATTTACCGAGGCAAGGACTTTCACTTGAACCCAGAGCTTGCTGACTCAGCTTATCCTCTATTTCCCTTGTCTCTGCTTCCCAGAGAGCTCTAGTTCTCTTACTCAGCACATTATCCACTGAGCCATCTCTTTAGTCCCCTATCACTGATATCTAACATAATACATAATCTTAAATTGCTATAGATGGTATTGAAGGCTCTAAGTATTGTGCCTATGCTTTTTTTCTTAATAATATATTTTCTAGTCAAATTGTGTCTTGCTTCTCCTTAGACCTCTGGGCATGCATATAACAGCTTCTTCGATGGGTACATTTCAATACTACAAGGCCACCTCAAATTTCAGCATGTTCAAGAATGAGTCATGATGTCCTGTTTCAGTGGCCTTTTGCAATCAACCATACTGTCATCCCATCAGTCTTATAGGCCCAAGCCCAGAAATTGTGTCTGGGGATGCAACATCCCGTCCTAAATGATATCTAAGTCCTGCTTGCTGTATCACCTAAATAGCACAAGTTCCCCATCATGCTTGTCTGGGCAGCGTAACATCCCATGCTTGGTCTTCTGCTAATGTTTTACAAGGCTGTTAGGATTGTTATTTAAATATGAAACTCTAAAGATGTACTTTCCATATATGTTATATGTGAATGTGGTGTGTGTGTGCATGTGTTGTGTCGTGTGGTATGCTGTGTGTGTATGTATGTATGTGTGTAGTGTGTGTGTGTGTGTGTGTGTGTGTGTGTGTGTGTGTGTGCTGCCTAAAGTCCAGCACTGGCTTTCGTTTCCTCTCAGAGTCAGCGTAAGATCATATGATCCACAGCGCTGCATTAGTCAGTCCTATTGATTTCTCAATCTCTCTGCTCTTCCTTATGACCCAGCCATGTTTCTCTTCTTCACAGCTCTTCCAACACCCCATTCTCTTTCTTCCCACAGGACCTAAGTACACACTTTCATTCTGCGTAGCTGCTGCTTCAGCCCAAGCCTTTTGATTCACTAGTGGATTTATCCTTTGGGTTTGGGCTGAATGTCATGTTCTTATAGAAGTCTTCTCTATGCTGCTAGACTCACTCATATTCGCCTCGATGGTTCCTATAGTCCTCTTGCAGATCACTATCTAGATTTATAATTATATGATTTGATTCACTACTGTGACTCTCTGAGAGTTATCTCTCCCATAAGATGGGGGCATGGTGGCAAGGTCCTGTGATGTCTTGTCACAGTTGTATTCTAGTATCTGAAAGGATAGCTGGTACTGGAAGTTGACTGACTGATAGAATTGGATAATAATTTTAAAGTGGATAACAATTTTAAAACTTGTGTATGTAAACTGTGCCTCATATTTACAGAGGTACGGTTTATGGGTTAGTGTTCTAGGTTAAAGTTTGATGTATCCTAACATTCTTTTGTACAAGATCTACATTTGTATCATTGGTTGGGAATCACAGTCTTGGACAGTAACTAACTCATATAATGCAGACATCTTTTGAATAACTTCCCAGTAGGTGCTAGTGAACTCTGGTTAGGATGTTTCAGTGGACATGTGCATGGGTCAGGAAGCAGGTTGGGTGAGCAGTGGGGAGTCACTGTTTATAAAGTAATATGCAGGCCAGGGGAAGTGGCTTCACTTATAAAGTGCTTGTCAGGCAAGTGTGAAGACCTGAGTTCAGATCTCCATCATCCATATAAAAATTCAGACACAGAGCACGCGTCTGTAATCCCAGTGCTTTATTGTGAGATGGGAAGCAGAGACAAAAGAATCCCCAGAAACTAGCAAATCAGCCAGCCAGGTATATATGTCCATGAGCAATAAAGAGACCCTCTCCAAAATCAGGAGAAAGATGAAGACCAATACCTAGAGTTGCATGTGTAAACTTGCACACCTGCAAGTGTGATTGAGTACACACACACGTCTGAATGTGCACACACACACTCCAATATGGAGTCACACAATGCATAATGATGTTTGTCTGACAGAGCCCGTATTCTTTAGTGGTTCCATTAGATTACACTACCCAAGGCCGTATCAACTCATCAGTGTGCTCTTTGATGTTTGCTCAATGATGCATTTTAAATAATGTATTCTTGTCATTGAGTGCCATATGGCTACATTTCATGTGGAAAGAGCTTTCATTGTTTCAAACTTTATTAATGGAGCTAATACCATGAATTTCACTTGTATGGCCCTACATTTTCACTGAAATAAGAGTAAAGATCTAATCTGTTTTCTTGAGCTAATTTATTTAAATATTTAAATAAATTGAGCATTTAAATTGTATTATAAGTTTTTTTTTAGTTACAAAACATACCCCGATCCTTAAGTAGTTCTATAAATCTAGTTTCCAGACCCTAATCTTTCCAGACATACTCTACTTGGCTAATGTGTCTCCTAACATCACCACTCAACAAATCATGCTCTGAGATCTGATCAACTCAAGCTTCAGACTAAAAAGATATCTTGTTCCTTGATGTGAATAGCTTTGGAAGCACTATATCACAAGCTGGCTTACATGGTGTTCATAGGTGACTATACTCTGTCGTTTTCATATAACTGCATACATATTTCTCTAAGTCTTTGTGTTTTATATATATGTATATATATATGTATATATATATATATATATATATATATATATACTTAAAATTATAATTTCCTCATCCATCCAAGTTTAAAAACATCTGCTAGTATTGAGTCATATATAAATATGATATTTGCTTTTTAATGAGAAACTCCTAGAAACTCTTAGAAAGCTGATATTATCTAGAAATAAACATTCTATAGACATTTGTTTAAAAATTGTGAATTTATGTGGCTCTTAATTGAACTTATAATTTAATTTATAAATATACTAAAATTACAAAATTTTATATTTTCCAAGGTCTAAGGACATCCAGTAACTTTTTCAAGTGAGTACAATTCGTATCAAATAGGATTTGGTTACAGTAATTTTATTTATTTATTTGTTTGTTTGTTTGTTTGTTTTCTCCTATTCTAAAAATATATGCATTTTGCCCCAGACTTCTTATTATGAGTCTTCTTTTTAAAAATTAATATCTTTATTATGAATAATTATATACATTGAAGAAATATTGTGATGGTGTCCCCATTTCCCGCCTCTCTGTATCAATTCTATTTAGAAAATGTCAACATACCTTCTTCCTTTAGACATAAAATTCATGTTTCAGAATATCTTCAACTTTTTTCTACTTGCTGCAATTTTTATTATTTCTGCACATCATGAGCAGTGGTTTTTTCAGTGAAATGCTGTTGTGTATATCATATTTTCTGAAACTATCCATTCATGAGTTTAAGTGGGATGGGAAGTGATCATGAAAGTGAGATTCTACTGACCTCTTAATAATGCCATTTACAGTTCAGTCTCATTGCATTGTTCACAAGGAACAGCTACAGTTCTTAAATGTTGTAATGTCCATGTACCATATATGTATCAAGTGAAAGAAATACAGGAAACAACAGGATTAAAGAAAGGAAAGAAGGAAGGAAGGAAGCAAAGAAGGAAGAAAGGAAGGAAAGAATCACCATTATAATGATCCACCATTTCCAATACTTCACCTGAGAATCATTATTTGAAGGGTCACAATTTTTAGAAAATTTATTTTTTCCAAGAGATATTTTATAATTTGCTTTGCTATAAAAATGACAGAAGGGTAGTGTGGTGTTTTATTTTGATTGTCAACTTGGCAGGACCTAGACTCACTTGTTATAGGAAGACCCACCTTAACTGTGGGTCACACCATTCCATGGTCTGGAGTCAGTCTGTACAGAAAGGAGACACCAGGCTGAGCACCAACATTTATCACTCTCTGCTGCTTCACTGTGGGCTGAATGTGACCAGCTGCTCCAAACTCCTGCTGCTGTGACTTCCTTGCCATGATGACCTGTGACCTGGAACTGTAAACTGAAATAAATCTTTGCTCCCTTAAACTGAGTTTTGTTGGATATTTTGCCACAACAAAAAGAAGTTAACTAATACAAAAAATTGGTACTGAGAGTGGGGATGTGCCTATAATAAACCTGATCATGTGTTGTTTAATCTTTTGGAACTGGTTTGTCAGAAAAGTGTAAAAATTTGGAACTTTAGACTAGAAAAGTCTTAAATGCCATAAGCAGAGCTTAATGAGCCATTCTGATGGGAGCTTGGAACACCAAAAGGCCAAAGTATGTGGACTGTGGTAGCTTGACTCACGATGTGGTTTCAGAAAGTTAAAAGGAACTCTGTCAGGAACTGAGGCAGAGTAATGTTGAGTCTGTAGTATGGCTTCTCTTAGCTGATCTGATTTAAATCTGCAGTGAAAGAGAGCAAAACGCTGAGCAGAAAGATACAAGAAAGAAATGTCAGCAGGCTTGAAGCCCTGGGCACGGAAGCTGCAGCTTCTCCAGCTGTGATTGTTGAAGAGATTACTACAATTCAAGATAAGTCAACTGCTCTACAGGGGACAAAAGCAAAGATGCCCTGAGTGCAAGACCCAGCCCATTAAAGGTTCAAAATAGAAAGAATGCAAATTCTTTTGATAGCAAAAGGCTTGAAGGAAGAATACTGAAAGAGGTCTCTGCTCTCCGGATCAGCATACAGAGACTGCTATAGATGGTTCATGGGCACCAGGATTGATCTGACCTGGCAGTGAAACTTGGCAGAATTGCTCAATGATGCTGGTTCTAGAGGAAGGAAAGATGAAAGATGAAGGGTGTCGTGGACTCGTTCACCTTGGTTCCAGAGAGATGCTGAGGCTGGTCGGTGTGAAGCAGGGTCAGAGATTCTGCACAGCCGCTATGAGCTTCACTGTGTGAATCTGTGAAGATAAACCCTAAATTGTAAGAGAGACCCCAGGATGCTAGTGATACCAAGACCATGGGCCATCTGCCAAGAAAAGTTGCCAGCTTAAGATGGATCTGACCCTTGTGATGCTTCCAGCATCATAGCTGAAGGTGTACAGTTACCCAGTAACCCAAACCTTTTGGAGCCCAGAGGATTTCATCATGAGTCCAAGATACTGGATATGGAGCTTTAAGGTTTGGTGTTTGTCCTTTTAGGTTTGTCTTGCTTTGGTCCATCTTACCTTGCTATGCCCCCATTCCTCCCTTTTGGAATGGGAATTAAAAAAACATTTTTATTGACTTAAAATTATATATTAACAAAACAATATGTTCAGTATCATAAGTTATTAGCGAAAACCATTGAATCCATGACAACATTCCCTTTTATGCATTTGATATTCTCCACCCCATGACTCTTACATTTTTCCGACCCCTCTTCTGCAAATTTCCCTGAGTCATGGTAGGTGAGTTTAAATTTTGCATAGTTAATAGGTTTTTAAGAGTCTCTGAATTTGTGTTTTGGACAATTTTGGGCATCCTTGGTGCCTATCTCCATTATCCTTCCCTAGGATCTCTGTCTTACTGTGGGAATAGCTCTTTTGCTCATCATTTCACTTCCTTAGAGGTTGTGTTAGGGCTCTAAATGGTGAGTTTGAGGAGTTTCGTCTCCTGCTTGGGTGCCCCCATCAACTTAGGTCCATTTGGTGGAGTACGGTTGTCCCTGGTTCTCATTGATTTCTGAAAAATACAAACAGAGTCTCCAGCTGAGTGAGATCATTTGTATTTTATTTATTTATTTATTTATTTATTTATTTATTTATTTATTTATTTATTTATTTATTTATTTATAAGGAGAGAGAGAGAATGGGTACACCAGGACAAGGTCCTTTAGCCTTTGCAAACAAACTCCAGATGCATGCACTACTTTGTGGATCTGGCTTACATGGGTTCTGGGGAATATCAAACCCCGGTCTTTAGGCTTTGCAGGCAAATGCCTTAACCAGCTACCATCTTAAGGCATGAAGATCCATCTCTCCAGTCCTGGAATGAGATTTTTTAATCTGTGCCATTATCTATTGGAAATATATAACCTGTGTTTTATACTTACAGTTAAGAGACTGCTTTGAGTCTCAAAAGAGAATTTAGATTTTAGGGTTTTGAACAGTGTTGGAACTATTAAGACAATGGGGACTTTCGAAGTTGTACTAAGTGTATTTTTATTATGAGATGGCCAGCAACATGTGATGGAAGGTATGACTTCAGTCTGATATGTTTGGATGTCAAATTGATGAGGGGTAGACTTATGATGGTTTATATTATCAACTTGACAGGACCTAGAACCACTTGTGAGGGACTATGTAGATGAGGTAACCTCTGTGCATGTCCAT
Organism: Zapus hudsonius; assembly: GCA_004024765.1. Lineage (NCBI taxonomy): Eukaryota > Metazoa > Chordata > Mammalia > Rodentia > Dipodidae > Zapus > Zapus hudsonius. The sequence continues at coordinate 33,971 of PVHP010004678.1, read as the reverse complement.
GAGGGATTATCTTCCTTAAATTAACGTTAATGTGGACAGCAGCACCATTTGATGGGCTGGGGTCCTGGACACTGTGGGAAGGTGAGAACTGCCTGAGCATCAGCATTCATCACTCTGCTTCCTTGCTGCTGCAAATACCTTCTCACTGCTGAGACACAATCAAACTAAACCAGCAGATGGGAGGTAAGGATTGTTTTCAGCTTATAGTCACAAGAAGTTTCATCAAGGCAGGGCAAGCAAGGCACAGCAGGTGCTGGGCATGATATAATGCCACATCAGCTAGGATGTAGCAGCAAAAGTAAGCTAGCTTGGAGCTGGGTTAGAACACTCCCAAACCTACCCCCAACAACACATTTCCTCCAGCAAGTCTCCACCTCCAAAATTGCCACCAGCTGGGGTCCAACAATTTAACACACATAGGGCTCTAAGGGACATCTCATTCAAGCCATCACAGTCACTGTGGGCTGAATATGACCAGCTGCCTTGAGCTCTTGCTGGCATTCCTTTCCTTATATGATAGACTGTAAGCTGGAACTGTAAGCTGAAATCAACCTTTTCTACCTTAAACTGATTTTTGATATGATATTTTGTCTCAGCAACAAGAAGGTATAGCAACTATGTTCTCATAGCTGGGACTAAACACTCAATCTAAAACAGCTGATGGGAGGAAATGATTTATTTCAGGCTTCCAGTTTTGAGGGGAAGCTTCATCATGGTGGAAAAAAGCTTGGCAGCTGGCTCACAACTTCATATATCCTCAGCAGAAAGAGCAGGCAGCAAGAGTGAGTGGGCTTTGAACACATAGCGATAAGCATTCGTGGAACAATTTGGGGCATATACCTTATGTAGTTATTTCAATCATAACTGTGTTTTTTAAAAAATATTTTATTTACTCATTTTTCAAGCAGAGAGATACAGAGAAAGAGAAAGAGAAAGAGAGAAAGAGAGCACACCAGGGCCACCACCTTGTGGGTCTGGTTTATGTGGATACTGGGGAATTGAACCAGGGCCTTAGGCACTGGAGGCAAGTGCTTTAACCACTGAGAAATCTCTCCAGCCCCATAACTGTGTTGAAATGTCTGAAGAAGCAACTTAAGGAGCATTTATTCTCGTTCATGTTTTGGGGACACACTTCCTGATGGTGAGAAGGTATGGCAGAGATCACGGTGACAGGAAAATGCCATAAGGACTCCTCACATCGTGGGGACAGATGGGGAGCAGATAGCTCAACCTTTGAGGCTTGCCCCAATGACCCACATCCACAAGTCCTGCTTCCTGCTCCAAAGGTTCCACCTCCATAATAGGCCACTAGCCTGGGACCAAGCATTCAAACACAGGTACCTGCAGGAAGGTTTCATGTTCAAACCATAACACATAATACCAATGGACAAGAGTTGTCAATGTAAAAGCTGGCATAGAAATACTAAAATACAACATGGATGAATTTCTTTATAACCAAGATATGGACAAAATGTTTATAACTTAAAATCCAGTTATAATGAAAGAAAAGACAAATTGTATTACAGTAGAAAAACAGTTTGTAATGCAAATATCATCAAGGAGTAAATGAAATTTGAGAGAAAATTGAAGCATGTATAAAATATAAAAGATTAATTTTCTTATTGAAAAAGAAGAAAACACTGATTTGACAAAAATGGGCAAAATACATCAAAGTTAAAACAAATACCTTTTTTTGAGAGACTTACTTTTATTTTTGGAATTTTCCCATTAACAGGCTGTAAAATTAAGGTGAGCAGACTAAAACCTATCCAAGGCATGTTTTAAAAATACACTTTTCCCTTTAAAAATACTATGACTTAAAATATATTAGATACAAACATACACACACAAATACAGATGTAACGGTGCATAGAGTATCAAGGTTGTCCTATAGTGTGAGAGCTAAAAGCTTAATAACTCATGTGAGCTAAAACTAATGCCTTTTAAGCTGTGATAAGGTGCTCACGTTTATTTATGAAGAACAGCGCATGCCAAAAAGTGACCTAAATTGAGATACTAATTCATCAATAAAAATACATGCTCCTATCATCCAGGTTTCTAAATACTATTTTTCCACTGGGGGGAAAAACAATTAAAAATTCATAGATTATTGATACAAAATGGTTAATTATAGGTTTAGGACAAAAAAAGGACAAGGTAACCCTAATTATTACTTTCCAGAAAGCTAGGAAGAGCTCTGAAATTTCTGTGGGGATATTAGATGAGCATTTCAGTCAGCTTCAGTTGTCTACTAGTTGTCAAATTTGGAAGAATTAAAGTATCAACACTGGAGGAGAATATTGTATTAAAAATTCTTCATAAACCCCTACCCTATGGACTGATCCAGTATGCACACTGAGGAGGGCCCCCAGTGGAGCGGGGGCAGAGAGGAGGGAAATAGGGGTACCATCATAAGATTTGCTCAAACAATGTATCCAATTATTAATAATAAAGATATTTAATTTTGAAAAAGCCTATGGCTCCATTATGATTTTCATGAGAACTTGGAGAAAAAAAGAAGATGAAATAGGTTTTCTTTCGAAAGAATGCCATGTTAATAAATAAAAAAATACAGAATTAGAAATATCACCTTTTAAAAATGTCCAGTGTAAGAACCAATAAAAGATAATTTGTACATTCTAAATCACTGGATGCAATTTCAATGTGTTTATTTTAGTTTTCTATTACGATTATAATGTATTACCAAGAAATTAGTGGTTTAAAATGTACACATCTGTTTTGTTTTAATTATATAGGTTAAAACTTTGACAAGGGTCTCTGAAACAAACAAACAAAAAAGAATGGGCAGAGTTGCATGTCTTAAGGTAGATACTGGGAATAAATCTGTTTCCTTGTATTTTACAGTACTACACATGGCCTACATTCTTTGCCTCGTGGTCTGTAGCAGTTACCTTCTCATTGTTAGAACAAAACACCTAACTAAAAGCAGCTGATGGGAGGAAAGGGTTTATTTTTGCTTACATTCTTGAGACGAGTTTCATCATAGTGAGGAAAGTATGTCAGGAGCAGACACCTGGGGGTTACATGTCCACACTATCAGGGAGGTAGTAGAGAGAGTGAGTCATGAGTCCTAGTGTGGCTCAATTAATAACCCCCAGTGACATATCTCCTCCAGCAAGGCTCCATTGTCCAAAAGCTCTCAGTTGGGGATCAAGGATGATGCTTAGTCACCAACACATTAGGCCATGAGGGATAGTTTACATTCAAAGCACCACATGATTCTTCGGGGTCTTCAAACAAGTTATGCCGCACCTCTGGCCACTCTTCCTGACATGCATAGGGAACCTAAACTAATCTCCCTTCACCTATGATATTAACACATTCCAGAGACTTGGATACTGATATTTTTGAAAGGGAGCCTTGTTTGGTCTATCCCAAAAGGGGAAAGAAATTTCTATCTTCTCAAAACTTTACAACCCAAATTACTTAATGACTATAGAGGGACCAAAAGTCCCTTTTCAAGAGAGAAATCTTAGCCACTTAGCTTAACCAAGAGCTCCAACATAGCCTCAGCAATAATAATGGGATGAACAGAGATGATGGACCTATGTATGGAAAGCAAGGAGGAGAGAGCATTAGCTTGCTGACATAGCAGTTTTGTCAAACACATTAATATCAATGTAAACTAAGGAAACAAATTAGCAAATGCAGTCCGTGACACATTCTTCAAGCAAGTGTCCTGAATTTTTCAAAATTCCAGTGGGATAAAAGCAAAAACAAAACAGCAAATGAAATGCTGCACATTAAAGGAGACCCAGGAGGCATTTCAGTTACATAAAGTATACCAATCTTGAGTGGATCCTGGATTAAAGAAGAAACAGCTTAAGGATATCTTTGAGTAAGTACAGAATTTGAAGTGTGCTCTGCTGACTATACAAGTTATTTCATACCCAATGAATATTTCTAGATCTGATGGGTACTGATAGATCTGATCATGACATTGTGATTTTGTGGTGAATGCCTTTGTCCCGAAGAAAGGACACAGTGCTGAAGTGTCCTGGTGTCTTCAGCTTGCTTTCAGAGAGTACAGAAAGAAAAGGCGAGTGGATTCAATGGATGTGGGTGTGTGAAGATGCACTGTTTAAGCTTGTCAAGTTGATGGGATTTAGAATCACCATGGAAACAAACCTCTGGACTTGTCTATGAGGAAGTTTTCTCATTGGGTTTGTTGAGATGAGATGATCACCCTAACTGTGGGCAGCACCATTCTGTGGGCTGGGGGTCCTGTACTAGGAGGAGGAGCATTCATCTACTTAGGAGAAGCAGACATGATCAGCTGCCTGAAGTGCCTTGATAGACTGTGTCCTCAAACTGAAGCAAGATAAACCCTCTCTTTCTTAAGTTGCTTTTGTCGGGTATTTTATCATAGCAATGAGTAACTAATATAGAAGTTATATAAAGAGAAAAAATGCTAACACACAATGAAACAAAGTGTCAATTACCTAGATAGTTGATGTGGGCCTCTATGTGGATGGCTCATTTTATTCTAGGCACTGACAGGAATCAGCTGTTCAATTGCTGTGAACATTTGACATTCACCCTGAGTTCAAACATTGAACCACTTATCTTCTGAAAATCTAAAACTTTATATATTTTTTACATTTTCATCTAGTGCCAATATTTTAAAAGTTGTCTTTAATGTTTCACAACAAAGACTTCAATTATGGGATACCCTGAATGTCTCTGGTTAGGATATATTTTATGCTTCCTTTTCTGAAGACTTCTCTGAAGCTTTTAATTACAGTAAGCAGAATGTTGGAATGGATGCTATGAGTAATCTCTCCTCTCTCCTATTTAACGGATGTCTTTACTTAGGTGGGGGAAATACTAATGTTTGCGTCATAGCTCCAAGTGCACTGGTTTGATGGTTGGTTTGTAATAGGAAAGAGCTGTTCTTTTAAAAACTTGTTATTTGCAAGTTTTATATATGTACATAAGGTGTTTTGATCATAATCACCTTCTATTCCCTTCTTTCATCCTCTCTCCCCCATTCCCCTTCCACTATACCTCGTCTTTCCATTAATTAGGGTGTGTGTTTGGGTACATCTGAGCTTCTCGCCACTGCAAACAAACTCCAGATACATGCACTGCTTTGTGGATCTGGTTTTATGTGTGGGTATTGAACAACTGAACCCTGGCTGGCAGGCTTTGTGAGTGGCTTTAACTTCTGAACCATCTTACAACCCCTCCCTCAATCTCTTATTTTGATGTTATTTTTTTACTGGCCATCATCCATGATGACATGATGGTGCATTATTATTCATAGCCTCCATGAGGTCATCAATTAAATGGCCATCTGTGTTGGAAGACTTTGTTCTATAGTACTCTCCCTATCTGCCTCTGACATTCTTTCATGTCTTCTGTGATGGTCCTGAGCCTTGATTGGTGTGACAGAAATGACGAGAGAAGTATTTTTTTAAAAAAATATTTCATTTATTTATTTGAGAGAGAGAGAGAGAGGCAGACAGAGAGGGCGAATGGGCACACAGGGCCTTCAGCTACTGCAAACGAACTCCAGACACATGTGCCACCTTGTGTATCTGGCTTTATGTGGGTCCTGGGGAATCGAACTCAGGTCCTTCTACTTTGCAGGCAAAGCCTTAACTGCTAATCCATCTCTCCAGCCCAAGAGGTTAACTTAAATAACTTCTGCCATACTTAGAACATTTCACATATAAAGAAAGCAGATTTTGCAGGCATAGAGGAGTGTATCCTAAAAAGCCAGGATGAATGTTGAAAGCAGCTGTTTCTACCACTTCTGGTGGGCTCTTTCTCCCTCTAGAAGTTTCCTTGTGATTCTAGTGTTGTACCAGCTGATGAACCACGCAGCTCCTTGCTATTCCAGAGGAGACACAACTGGCTTTTGGAGAAGTCTTTATTCAAATGCCCTGAAGTCATAAAGGCAGACTTTGCAGCAGAGCAGTAGCAGCTGCTTCAGTAAGTTGAAGATCAAAGAAGCTGCTATTCCCATGGCCAATGAGAACGAAAACTTGATTTTCGTGTGAAGTATTTGGAGAGAAGGAACGATTTCTTGCTGATCAAAGAAGGCTGGAAATGGAGTGAGAAGGCTCTGGGTCCATCTGCTTTGCTATATGGTTTGGGTATTTTTCCATAGCCTGTCAGACCTTTTTTGAATTTGTCTTTTAAAATGTACAACCTTTTTACTCAAGGCATCACCCCTTTTCTCCTCAATAGCTGACCCCTTACCTTTACCTTTGAAAGGGAACATGCTGGCTGCCCCTAGAGACAAGCTCTCTAAAGCCAGTGTAGGCTGGTTCCTATTCTCACTGCCCTTGTTCTGATACAAACCATTCCACTTTAGACTATATTTCCTCCTCATTATTTTCCCATTCAGGCTTTGTGGAAAACCTGCAATAGGGCTTCAGGATAAAGTGCTTACTGCTGTCACTGTAAGGAGCTGTGCAAATCAACTATGGAGACAGATTATTGAGCTGCCACTGCTTTGTGCCATGCTGGGAAGTGTCTCCTGAGAGAACCTGAGCCAGCTCAACAGTTGTACATAACACAGCCCCTGGGGCTCTTCTAACTTCTTAGCAGATGGGCCAGTTGCTCTCAGCACTCAGAGGGAAATGAAGTAGGAAAGGGGTGATTCAGACACAGTCTCATGTCAGTGGACCAGTGATTTCACCGAGGAGGACTTTTGGGTAGACCTATGAGAGAATGCCTACCTCCAGGAGGCAGACAGCAAAGGCACAGTCTCCTAGAAAAGCCCATTTGGTCTTGAGTAATGAGTCCATAACACCATTAGAGATTTCATTCATGTTCAAGGATAGTTACCAAGTCATATGAGATATGGGTTTAGATCTGGGGATGACCCACTTTGTATTTCCTCTCACGGTTAATGGAGGTTTGCAGCCTCAGGAGCTATTCCTTTTGAAATACTCAAGAATTCCCACAACCACTCAGAGACCACATGGTGCTGGCCTGAAGACCTCAGCAAAGTCCAAAGCCAATATCATATACCATGTGCTAACTAGATGATAAATGTGAGGATAGATAGATAGATATATAAATATCCATCATAAATATATAGATATATATATATACACACACATACATACATACACACACACATATATATACATATATGTCCCCTTATATATATATATATGCACAGGACTAAGGATAGTTATGTCCTAAATCTTCTCTGTAATATTTTGCTGTTTAGGTGAGCAAACATACTAAGAATTCCTGATTATTTCCTAGAATAGGACTTAATTCTGATTAAATGTTCCCACGTCAACATGGAATTCAGAATTCACCACAAAACATGAATCTCAGTTATAAGTAGACTTCCCTTTTTATATAATCTTTATCCAATGGTTTACATTGCAAATATGAAAAAATGACATAAAGACAATGAAACCCTAAAGATACACCTGGTCATATAAATATTTCCAATTCTATGCTAATTATGCGTGCAGATATGGTTTTATGTGCTCACACATATGATCTTCCATGTTTATGGCTGATTTTCTCCTGGCACTCATCTTCATTCTCAGCATAAGTAAACAGACATGCTTGAGGACAAGGAGTTCTAACTAGGATCATCCTTCATAAAACAGGCTCAAGCCCCTAGTGTGGAAGAAAACAGTAGCACCATACGTCATTCTGAAGTGGGCAGTCTGCTAGCTTCCCAGCTAATTCATGGGTGTATCTTTAAGCTTCCTTGTCTTACGACATCATCTCTCTCTACTGTGACAGCTAGAACAAAGTGCTCTGTATTAAAGAACACCTTTTACTATGTCCTTTAATAAAACAGCTATGTGAGGGCTGGAGAGATGGCTCAGCAGCTAAAGGCACCTCTTGCAAAATCTGATGGTCCAAGTTTGATTCCCAGTATGCACATAAAGCCAGATTCTCAAAGTGGCACATGTGTCTGAAGTTCATTTACAATGGCAAAAGAATCTGGTTCTTTCCTTCTTTCTTTCTTTCTTTCTTTCTTTCTTTCTTTCTTTCTTTCTTTCTTTCCTTTCTTCTTTTTTTCTTTTGCTCTCTCCTTACAAATAAAATTATTTAATAAAAGAAAGAGAAACAGTTATGTGAAATTCTTGTAAGCACAGAATGCACTTTGGGGATCAAGGAATAGGCAGCCTCATGTCTTTGTGGAATGATGCTTTTTTCCCATTGTTTTTGTTTGAGACTTTGCTTTCCTGTCAATGGTAGTCATCTATCTTGCTTTCAAGAAGTCAGCCATGCTAATGAACAGAGCGATTAGCAATGACATCAGAATTACTTCTTCTATGCCTTATTATCCTTTAAATAGATTACTTTTTAAAGTTCTCTTAGGTTCATAGAAAAACTGAACAGAAATTTCAGGGAGTTCCCACATGCCCACTTCCCTCCTTCAACCGGAATTGTTACCCCAGTATCAGTATGTCCCATCAGAATGAGCAATTTGTTAGAACCAATGAACCAACACAAACTGTCATTGCCCAAAGTCTGTAGTTTGCATGAGGGCTCATACAAAATGTGTTCTACATTTTATGGACTTGGACCAATGTCCTGTCTCTGCAATATACTTCACACTGAGAAGTTTCATTGGCCTAAAAATCCTCTGTGATTCCACAAATGAATAAAACATCTACATACTTGTGCTTCTTTAGCTTTCAGTCTGCTGAAGTAGAATTATTTCCATGTTTATGTAAAGGAAAATTGAAGCTCAAAGACATTAAGAGAATGGCTCAGGTTAAATATATATTTTTGAGCAGTAGAATGGCAATTAAACTTGGGTATTATTATAAACTGAATGTTTACATTGCCATCCTCCATTCCTGTATTGAACTCCAAGTCCTCAGTGAGACCATATTTGAGGATGAGGCTGCTAAGGAAGTAATTAGGTTTAAATGATCAGAAGGGTGAGGCCCTCATCAGATAGGATCGACATTCTCACTAGGAGTGACACCAGAGTAAAATTTTGCTTATATGCATGCAAGCATATGATAATGTCATAGAGAGAGGTGATCATTCATAAGCCAAGAAAGAGATGGTAGCAAATGCAAATATGCTGTGATCTTAAGGCTGGATGTTTTGCTTCCAGAAAAGTGAAAGTTTCTGTTTAAGCTACCAGTCTGTGCTATTTTGTAACACAGCTTGAGCTGACTAATGGAGGCATTGTTCTAGTTAACTGTCAGTCCATTTGTACTGCTAAAATAATACTATAAACAATATGAATTAAATATGCCTTACAGTTCTGAAGGCTGTAAAGTTCAAGATCAATGTGCCAACAGACTGAATGTCAAGTGAGGAAGTATTTCTTCACAGACAGGTTTTTTGGTGCCTTTATCTGGTGCAAGGAGCTTATTAGATCATCGGTGTATCTTCAATAAGGGCACTAATCTCTTTTGTGAGGGCTCTGTACTTATGGTCCAATCACCCCCAAGCGTCTCACCTCTAACAGTATCACATTGGTGACTAGGTTTCAACATATTAATCTGCAGGCAACAGAAAGTTCAGACCATAGCCACCTCTGTGTCTCAAGACAATGTGATTGTTTTCTTGTCCCCCAGTTTTTGCTCATCAGGAACTTTAGAGAGACTTGGGTGACAGCTCTAATATTTTATTCTCAGGGCTTCAGTCTAACTGTGACTGGAACTGGAGCAGCTGGGGCCCAGCTGGGCATCCCATTTTCCTCATGTAGCTCAGCACTACATGAGGTCTTTCTGCATAGGTTCTTGGACCCCTACCAGCCTGACAGTCCTGGAGTTATTGATCTGTGTGCATGGTAGAGGAGGGTGCCAAGAATGAAACTGACAGCAATATATCAGACGCATCATCCTTTTGTGGTTTCACCTCAGAAGTCATTCAAGGTACCTTAAATTCTATTACTTATGAGTAAATCATAGTCTGATGACTTTGAATAGGAAAAGAACTGTTTCTACCATTTATGAGGAAGTGGTAAGGTCTGAGAAAAACATGCAGGATGGGAACTCTTTCATAATCATCTTTTGAAAGTACATCTGTCACAGATAAACTTGGTTCCAAGAACCATGGTTTTCCCACAGTAATTTGGCAAAGTTAAAATAGAAACCAATCTCTTGGGAAGGATTAAAATATGGTGTGTCAAACAAAAAGTATATGTCATGATGAGTCTTTTAGGATGAGCTGAGTTAAGGCTCACTCCACTCTAGAGGAACTAGGATCATGGAAGGCATTCGAAACAGGCACCTTTAAATCAACTCTCCTAATTATGTCCTTTGCAGAGAGCTTGGGGACTAGGTGGCCAGATGAAGGGCTAATCCAGTCATAAAGTCAGAGAAATGAACCCTGAGTCTAACAGGGATATTTACATGATGGGATCTGACCCATAGCTAAGCAGTGGGCAGCATAGGTGAAGCTCAGCTTCCCTTCCAGAGCAGAGCATGGATCACTGGACATGTGGGACAGGTGGGAAGGGAAGGTTGAAGGAGTCATGGTGGCATGAGAAGCAGAGAAGTCTAAGATCAGGTTACAGAACATGGAGTTCCAGTGAGGGCTCATTTGTTGGTTCATATCATGGTAACTTCTCACTGTATGCTCTCATGGTGGAAGGGGCCAACAATTCTCTAAGACCTCTTTTGTAAGAAGGCTAATCCCATACCAGCCTTCTGATCAATCATTTTTTAAATCTTTATTATCCATAATGAGATACACTGTTTGAGCAAATTATGTGTTGGTATTCCTATTTCCCTCCTCCCTGTCCCCAGTCAGCTGGATGTCCTCTTCCATGGGCATACTGGATCAGTCTGTGGGGTAGGGGGTTATGGATAGCCTAGGAGTCACTGATCAGTCATTTCTATAGGCCCCACTGAAATGTATTAAGGTCTCAACATAACTCAGGAAAAACTCCTTACAAAGTCCTGTGTGTGTGTGTGTGTGTGTGTGTGTGTGTGTGTGTATGTGTGTGTGTGTGTATGCACATGCCATAGCACACTTGTGTCTTGAATGGATTTAGCCATATTTATGTAAGAAGGTTGCTGTAATTATTAAGTAAATACTATATATAAATGTATATAGCTATTCATTCCATGCCCTGTACATAGTGAGTGTGGTAAATTGTCCAATGATAAAGTGAAGCTAATTTAAATATATGAAGAATGTCTGCAATATTTCTCAATGACTTGCAGATGGCATTGAGACACTTTATAAGAGACAATGAATTGGCCAAGAAACAAAAAAAAATTCTAGAGAGAGTAAAGAAGTAAAGACAGAGAGCTTAGAAACAATGGTTTAAAGCATGCTTCATGGCAGGTGATAGTGCATACCTATAAACCCAGCACTTACGAGACTGAGACACAAGATCTTAAGTTCAAGGCCAACCAAGGCTACATAATAGGACCCTGGCTCAACAAAACAAAACATGGCCCTAAAGTTAAAGGAGCTGATTATTTAATGAGGATATACTTAATAAAAGGGCCTTTGAAGGTCAACATCACATTTGAGTACCTTTCATTTACAGATTTCTTCCCATAGCAAAATGGTGAAAAGCTAATCAGATGGATCATAAGTCTCCAGGGTTGATCTGGGAAGGGTAATGACATGGCTTGGCACCTCTTATACCATATTTTCTTTAAATATTTTATAGATTTTTATGTAGGCTACAAGAAATAACTGATTATTTTATTTAAAAATACACATAAGAAATCGCTTATTAACTTCACTACTGAACAGAGGGCTAAAAAGAATAGATAAATATTTTCCACATTGTTTTTAGCTTTTTAAAAATTTTCCTTTGCAATTTTCTAGATAAGATAATATCTTGGGAGGCAAATTAGTGGTTTAACATTTAGATAATTAAACGAAGTCAGTCATTCCTGGTAAGCAAAACAACATGCATTATTGATTTTGGAACTGAGCTGGCGGCAAACTCAGGCAACTCACAAAAGTACTCAACAGACAGGTTGACACCAGTGAGGGGTGAAACCCATTTTCATTCTGCCAATTTATTCCAATAGTTTCAGTTTCCCTTTTAGATCTGCAGCCTAGGTGGATTCCCAGCTTGCCTTCTCATTAATTTGGCTCTCAATTCTACTCCAAAATCGGTAGGTTGTTGAAACACATGAGAAAGTATTCCAGAAATGTAAATCTTCCAGGGAAAGCAATTCTAAAGAGAAAACTTCATGGGAAAAACCCACCATTGGGTTAATAAAAAAGTGCTGCAGGTTAACCTGCAGGAAGGCATTAGAGAGTGACTTTTATGAAGCCCACAGTAATTAGGCTCGGTCAGCTGCCCTCCATTGAGCACTGAGATTTGAATACACTCCGTTTATTGTGTTCTGTTTTTCCCAAAGCATTCCCCTAGCTAGGGAGGACAATCTTCCAAGGTGGAAAAAAAAAATGTTCCACATTCCTCATACCACGTGCATTTGGTCTGGAGAATGTTTTGTCATGAAGAACACTTTGCAGTGCAGGAGTGATTTGGGGGCAAAAATGGAGAACTTTGATAGGAATTTCTATGATGAAAGATGACCAAGAATAAATGTGCAAGGCTTGGAAGAAAAATATTTCAATAGATTCACTTTTCTCTTTTGCTCCTCCAAATCTTTACTAAAAATTAAAATTGCTTGACCTAAGGCTTAACCTCTCTCCCTGAATTCTCATCTGAATTCATTTGTACCCCAGTTTCACTAGCAAGTTGATGTATAGGGGAAACTCAGGTTCAAAAGCCACAACTTTCTGTTGCCAACAGCTAAACATCTAGATAGTAAAAAGAAAAGCAGAAACAAAATTACAGTAGTATAAAACATGTTCTCATGTTGCTTAAACTATTGAACATTTGTCTCCTCTGTGCTGGGGTTAGTTCTGAGTGGTGTAGTAGAATTTAAGAAGATTCATTATTTGTAAAAGGAAGTTATGGCCATTTGCAATGGACTTAATATTTATGTCCCCCAAACTTATATGGTGGAACCATCACAAATATGATGACATTGACATTGAACAAGGGCACACTATCCCAAGAGGCTAACGCTACCCTTATAGCAGAAAGCTGTTTTAAGATACAAAAGCTTTGTTTTTGGTCAAATATCACAGAGGCTGGGTGCTAAAGAGAAAAACTGCCTCCTGCAGCAGTTGCGAGCCACAGAATTGGTAGAGTGAGAGAGGAGAAACTGATGGCTGGTTAGATGACAAAAAGGAGAAGCTTTAGGGTTCTTTACATGATGAGTATAAATAGCCATCATACCTCATCACAAGGTACATGTTTTCCTAAGAAGTTACCACATTCTTCTTATGGGAGTTTAATCTTCTGGAGTCAAAGGGCATTGATTAGATCAACCAATTACTCCTGTGATTTTCCATTCATAAAAATCTGGGCTTGAACAAACTATACAGGCTTTTTCATAAAGGAAATGTAAAAACTTTCTTATTAGCCCATGAAGCACCAAGGCCAGCTGACAACCAACAACATGTGTGATTTGAGAAGCAGATTCTTCCTGCTTGAGCTGAGAGATGACTGATGGCATGAGATCTGGAGGACCCAGCTGAGAGAATCCAGGTTTATGCCCACAGAGAGAGATAATAAGCCAGTATTCTTTTAACCTACTAGGCTTTGGGGGTGATTTGTTAGTCATCCAGAGGTAATGAATATAAATTTTGGTACCAGGAGTGGGGTGCTTCCAAAACAGATATGTAAATGTGGGAATGCAGTTGGAACAGAGGTATCAGGAATGCTACTAGAATGTTGAATATCATGATAAAGAAATTTCAATTGTCTGGAATAGTCTGTTAATAGAAATAAGAATATTGATAGGGAGGATCAATGGTAAAGGAGAAACATGCTCTAAGACCCTTCAGGAAGGGATATCCTTGTTATGGAATAGTGACAAGATAAATGATACTATAGCTATATGTAAATGAGAATATTTTTCTAATTAATTTATTGACCTAGGCAAAAAGATTTTTAAGCAGTGTTAAAGGTGCTGCCTGGCTTCTCATTGCTTATAGTAAAAGTGGAAAGAAACAGAGACAAAAGAGATAAGAAGCTGTAGGTAAATGCTTTTGAAAGTTGTCTACCACTGCAGACAGAAAAGTATTCTAAAGTAGCAGCACTAGGCAATGTTAGCAACATAGCATGGAGATAAAGCTTGGCCTGTGGGTAACATTGAAGGTCTCACTGCATCACTTAAAACCTCAGAAAGATCATCCAGATGAACATTCAGTCACATAAGGAGATCAAAGCTATATTTTATAGATTTCTCAATCAAGCAGTGTGGACTTCAGGAAGTTTAAGAGTATTATCCCTTAGCTGTCTCAGCAGGATCTTAGAATATGGAAAGGTTTTTCTGAGAAATATTTATGGTGGTGGGTTTGCCTTGTTTTAGTGAAAATAAGGTCCAATATAACCTGTAAGAAGACCACAGAGTTTTTGAGAACACTATACTAGCAGAAACATTTCTAGTACAACTAAATTGAAATGAAGAGATACTCAATTTTTCACTATCAGAACTATATAACAAACCATGTATTTAAAAACATGTGCTATCTTTTATGAAAAGAGGATTAAGACTATGAGAAAAGAAGCAAGAAAGTAAGGACTCAAAAGGCAGAGAGAAGAGCAATGGAGTATTATTTTTCAGGATTTTATAATAGTCTAGCTTTCCCTTCCCCACCCCCCGAATTGCTATAAACTAGGGTGGGATTTAAGATAATAATATTCTTCCCAATCATAACTTGAGATGCTATGGTCACCACAAGGTGTTAAGGCAGAGAAAATTACCTAGAATTAATGAAAGATAACATAATATGTACTGCTTGAGCCTACTAAGACTTGTGGCAGCTTACTATGCAGCAGTAGATAGTAAAAACATTACTTCCAAACTTATCCAAAAATTTTACTGGGAAATGCTGTGCTCAGATTTAGCTGCCCAGGAACACCTGTCCTTTGTATCCCAGGTGAACACTGTCTCCTCAGTGTTTTGAAGTCCATGTTTCTGAACTTGGGGCTCATTTGTTTATTTTTTTTTTCCTTAGAGGAGGAGGCAAAAACTCTATGTCCTTTAGATCGACAATTCCCTTCTACTGTGTAGTAATTTTCTTGCCTTGTTTTTTTGGGTCTTTATTTAAGCCCCAGAGAAAGATTCACAAATAGACTCTCTTCTCTGACATTTAACCTCTCCATATTTATTATCAATTGTATTTATTTTTATAATTATAAAAGAAGAGATATTTTTCATTTGGTGATATTTGTATATTTGATAGTTTTAATAAGAGATTTTATTGAACAAAACTGTAGTCTGTATCAAAAACTAGGTTAAGAATTTTATATGGATTATATTACATAAAAGTTTAAACACTTATTGACTTTATTTAAATCCTGTTTGCAAATTTGTAGATGAGGAAATGGAAATTTAGGGAAGTATGTAACTTGCTCCTAGTCTCATTGACAGTAAGAAATCAAGCTGGGATATTGACCTGAATGAGATACTGAAAAGAATAAATTTTAAATAATGTTGACATGACCCATTCTACCACCAAGAATAGTTTCTCCTAATATATTTACTAATTTGAGTTATTCATGTAAATCTATATATACATATTTATAGACAAAGCCTCCTTTTTCTATTTAAAATTATTGTGTGAAAATTTTATTATGCTATTTTTGAATACATGATTTCTACTTGTATTCTAGCATATATCTTAATCATTTTAATCATTACTTTAATATTGGAAATGTCTCAATTTCATGTAAAAATACTGTAATATTTTTGCATATTAAGATTTACATTCAAGAACATAATTTTTAATTGCATACCTTATGCTTAATTTCTTGGCATAAAGTTTTAGAAGTAGAAATACTAGGTCAAATATATATATATATTTAATATATATATATAATATTTATTTTTATATATAATATTTTATTTATTCATTTTCAAGCAGAGAGAGAGAGAGAGAGAGAGAGAGAGAGAGAGAGAGAGAGCACACCAGGGCCACCACCTTATAGGTCTGGCTTATGTGTGTGCTGGGGAATTGAACCCCAGGCCTTAGGCACTGGAGGCAAGTGCCTTAACTGCTGAGCCATCTCTCCAGCCCCTCAAATATATATTTTTAAGGCACTTGATATATAAGAAAAATCTCCAGAAAGGTAAATAAAAACCAAAAAAACAAACAAACAAAAAAATCACAAGTTTGCAGTTACCTTCTTATTGCTGGAATAAAGTACCTGACCCAAAGCAGCTGATTGGAAGAGAGTTTTTATTTTGTTTTATAGCTTTGAGGGGAAGTTTCACAATGTCAGGGGAAAGCATGGCATGAGCAGAGGCTGGACATCACCTCTGCCACAGCAGGGGAGTGAGCTGAAATCTATCAATGAGGAGATGGCTTAACACCCTTAAACCCATCCCCAACAAAACACCTCCTCCAGGAATGCCCCGTCTGCCATCAGCTGGGGACCAAGCATTCATTAGACATGAGTTTATGGGGAACATTTGATTCAAACCACCATGTCAAGTAATATTCCCTTAAACAATTTGAGTTCTTCCCTGTCTTTGCAAGCTTATACTATTATTTTTTATTATTTAAACATTTCTAATTACATTTTTTTAATTGATTCAAAATCATTTTAGATTTTACTCTTTTCAAGTGTCAAAAATGTATCCAAATTATCACTACATCTTTCCAAGTGTATCATTTAATTATATATTAAATATAATCATATATTATATCATTTAACATTTAATCCTATGTTCGCTACAAAGAAAAGAGGCAGGGAAGCGGAGGAGGTATAGTGTGTGAAGCAAAGGAAGCAGGCTGAACTGTAGCACAGAGGTATGAGAAGGCAAGATATGTAGGTGAGTGAGAACTATTACAAATTTTTAATATGAAAATCATAGATAAGAATTATATTGTAGAAATTATTTTTGGAAATGAAGTATAAAATAAATTCAAGAAGCCAAGAATACAGTTAAAGGGCAACATCCCAGCCAGGGAAGTCAGTTAAGAAGCTAATGAGGGCTGGGGAGATGGCTTAGTGGATAAAGTAATTGCTGTGTAAGTTTGAGTATCTGAGTTCAGATCCCCAGAACCTACATAAAAAGCCAGACACTACTGTGGACGTCTGTAATCCCGGTGTGCCTGTGGCAAGACAGAAGGTAGAGACAGGAATATTCCCAGAGAAGCTTTTTGGGCTACTAGTCTGGTAAGCAGCAGTGAACACAGAGCAACCCTAACTCAAACAAGGTGGAAGGTGAGGACTGACATCCAAGATTGGGCTCGAACTCCACATGTGTGCTGTGATACATGCATGGACAAGTGCAAACACATGCATGCTTGCACCCAAAAATAAGGAAAGAAAAGAGACCAAAAGAAAGAATGAATGAAGTCAGTTTGGTAATTTACACAGTAAAATGGAAGCCAAGACAAGCCACACTTAATCTGGGGCCATGAAAATACAGACAATAGGGGAAAGATTCAGTGCTGTTTAGAAAGCAGCATTAATAGGTGTGTAGAAACTTCTTAGACCTGGAGAAACCAGATATCTGAGGTGACTTTCAGATTCTTGGCTGGTGAACCATGGATGGTGGCACTTTACTAGGTTAAGGGTAAAAGTGGGATGAGTGAGTCATGTGATGCTATCTGGAAGCTGGTCAGTTGTCTAGATTTGTGACTTGGAAGGAAAATGTGTCTTGGAGACAGAGGTTTGAGAAAGTAGTCAGCAGAAGTGAAGTTGTTCCTCTCACCTTTTTTATCATTTATAAAGTATGGGGGTTATGTTTAATTCATGGGCTGGTTGAAGAGAACAGATGAAATAATGTTTATGAAATTTTTAGTATACTGCCTAGAGCACAGTAAACCCTAAACAGTGAGAGATGTCTCATTATTATTAATGAGTAGGTGGGGATGATCATCAATATATCACACTTAACCATTATTAAGAAAGATAAGACTGAAAATGCATCAGGTTAATATCTCCATGATGAGGAGCTTGGTGACCTTGTAAAGAGCAGTTTCTATGGAGATATAATTGCTGTTGGGAGAATTGAGAGATGCTTCAAAGTGTGCCTAGAGCATATTGCAGTGAAAGGAAGTTAAAAACAAGAGACTGAAGATTAAACAAGAAATGAAAGAATAAATCACTGTGTTTCATCTTTATACTAGGCAGAATAATGATTCCCCAAAGAGGTCCATGCCCTATTCTCAGGAATCTGTGACTTAGTTACTTTACATGACAAGAGGTATTTTACAGAGATGACTAAATCAATGTTCTTAAAATAAGGAGACTATCTGGGATTACTCAGGTGCTTTAAGGTAATCACAAGGGTTCTTTAAGAGAGTGACCTCAGACAGAAGCAGGAATCAGATGATGCTGCCATAAGCCAAGGAATGATGTTGGAACAGGTAGAAATACATTCTTTTATGCTCTTCAAGAGAAGTAACTGTGCAAAAACTTCAATTTGGACCCAATAAAACCCAGTTGTGATTTCTGACTTCCAGAGCTGTAAGACAATAAGAAACAAAAAACAAACAAACAAAACCCCCACAGTTTGCGGTGATTTATTTTAGAACCAGTGCTATAGTTCAAATGCCCCTCCCTGCTCCTCAAGGATTCATCTCTAGGAGGGGGACCTCCATGTTGGGAGGCAGGACCTCCAAGAGATTAGACCTAATGGGAGAACCTCAGTGTAAGAGTCCCCAAACTTCCTTCTCCCTTCTAGCCCCTCCCAAACAGCTGAGCTCTAACTAGGCTCTGGAACTACCTCCAGTTTCAAAGAAAGCTGTCTTTCTCCCTTTTCCGTCTGCTCAGACTAGGTGTGAGATTTTAGAACCCATCCCCACTATTGTGGTAATGAATGAAGCCTTTCTGCACCAGAGTTGAGAGAAAATCCAACTTCCTCCCAGCCTCTCCCTGGTTATTCCTCAACAGCGAGTTCAGCCAGCCTGGCTGCTCCTGGCTCCAGCAATCCTCTCCCATGCCCCACACATCACAGTGAACCCTTTTCCCCAAAGGGCTTAAAAGCCTCTCTCTCCTTCAGAATTTCCTTATCCTTGCCATCTCTCCATTTCTGTTCAGAGTTCTTTTCTGTTCCATCCCCCCTGCTCTGAAGCCAGCCACCCTCTCTCTGCCCTTAAATAAAACCGTGGGTCCAAGAAACTATCTGTCTCAGAGCCCCCTATTAGGAACCTGACTCTCAGAGCAACTTGGAGCACATCTGGTGATATGAATGATCTTTTCTCCTCAGCCTCCATGGGCTTCTTGGCAGATCCTGTGTAATGGAACTTTTAGACTTCAAAACTATAAGCTAAAATACCACATTTTTCTTATAAAGTTATCTTGCCTCAGGTCTTTCATGACAGGAACACAAAACCAACTGAAATAGTCCCTTACTAGAGGAACAGAGAAGGGTGAGATTGGAGCGGGGTGAGCTGAGGATTAGAATTTAGATGATGCCCAGCAAAAATTCCAATGCACCCCAAAATTTAAAGAGTACCCAAATTCTTGTCTGCAAAGTTAAAGAATTAAAATCATAGACAACACGATATTAAGGTATAGTGGGAGACTTTATATAAGGGAAAATGTGGGGAGAACATGTTTTATTTAAGCCACCAGTGTGGGGAGAACACGTGGGAGAGATTTTAATAAATCTGTGCTTCTAAGCCAAACAAGCAGAAGAAGGAAAGATATCAGAGGGCCCCCATCATGAGAGGGAAAGGTTTATGTGGGAAAGAATCCTGAGCCTTACCTGGAAAATGAAAATCCTCCTTCTAGGATGCCATGTGGAAGAAAGGAGACTGGCCTTTGTTTTAGGGAAGCTTTTAAAACTTCCACTAGGTAAGTCAGAGAGCTAGCTGATTGGTCTACACCTGACCAATCAGCTTTTGCATCTAGGTTTGGGCTCTGGCTAGAGACACCTCCCACTCAAGGGGAGAGGGTCTATGGAGCTTGCCTGAACTGTCACAATACCAAGGTAGAGAATTGATGCAGGGTTTGGGTCCAGGGAGGGATTAAATTCCTTAAAGATTGAAGAGATTCCGGACCCATGGACTCTCACTTTTGTTTTTTTTTTTTTTTCCAAGTCAGCAAATAATTGAAAACATGACCTCAAAGTAAGGCAAATTATGACTTACGGGGTTTATTTTAGGGAAAGTTAGGATACAGAGGGAAGGCTAGCAGCAAGGCCCTTGGCGGAAGCAATTCTTCCCCTTTCCTAGCCTGACTGAGAAACAGGAGAGGAAATGGGGAAAATATCCCCTCACATCCTTTTAGAAAAAAACCTTTGGAGAAGGAACACATCTACACGTGGAAGGCAAAACATGTGAGCCATAGGCCAAGCCCTCAGAGAAGTCTGAGAGTAGGGGCTCCAAGCTTAAAGAGAGGTCATATATGTAGCAAAGCAAGAAAGCATCCCAAACCAAAACACATGTAGAGTGCATTGCAAGCAGGAAAATCTCCAGGCATAAAGAAATCCTCCCCCTGGGAAGGGGAGAGAGCTTAACAGTAGACCAGGAAGCAAGGCCCAGGAGAAAGAGCCAGGGCCAAGAGAAAAGAGAGCTTCATTCACATGTCTGGTTTATGAGATTTATATGTGTTACAGTCAGCATTCTAGTTGCTGTGCAGAAAGAACCCAAGCAAAAGTGGCTTGTGGAGGAATGGGTTTATTTGGCTTACAAACTTGAGAAGAGACTCCATCCAGGCAGGGAAAATGATGGCATGAGCAGAGGGGTGGACATCACCTCTGCCATAGCACTGCAAACAGCCACAGGAAGGTGTGCCAAATACTGGCAAAGGGAAGCTGGCTTATAACCCCATAAGCCTGCCCCCAACAACACAGCTCTAGCGAGGTTCTAATTCCCAAACTGCCATCAGCTGAGGATCCATCACTGAGAACACATTCATTTGTTTGTGGGGACACCTGGATCAAGCCATGACAATATGGATCAAGTATTCCATTCCCATGAGCCTCATCACCAGACTCGGAGGTATTAGGAGGAGACCTGGTTAGTTGTTGGGTTAAAGAGGCTGACTCAGGAGGAGCCAGCCCACATGTGTGTGAAGCCTGAGAGAACTTGAAGCAGGAAGCGAGTATTGCTTGCAGTTATCTTGGATGAGACTGAATCCATCTGGGTTCTAGTCCTGTCAGGGTAGACAAGGTGGCATCTCCTTGGGCCGCTATTGATGGCTGTCTATAAGAAAGCTTTGTTAGAATCACACAAGGTTCACACACACACACACACACACACACACACACACACACACGCACACACCTTCTTCAGAGGTTTCTTCTAGGAGATTTCTGTATGTGAAGGATATTTTCTCCATTTCCCTCCCCCTTTCCACCCAGCCGAGGGCAGAATTCCTTTCTGGCTTGAGCTCTTAAATTAACCTCTCCCTGGATCATAACTTTCCATGAAATAAACCTCATAATTCATAATTTAATCTTCTTGGAATCTGTCTTTTCAATTCTTTGCTAAGACAAAAATACAAAACACTAAGGTCCATGATCCTAGGATCTCCTGCATCTTTATGGAACTTAATCCTTCCATAGACTCACAATTCTTTGTAACAATTTTGCTGCTGTAAAAAAATACCATAGACTATTTCAAAAGTATAATATTCTCATTGTTATAAAGGTGGAGAGATCCCAGATTGAGGTGTCAATATATTTGGTATCTGGTAAGGCCTGATATCTTCTGGGGTGTCCTACATGGGAGAAGAAGTAGGAGGAGCAGGCACCATGTGGAATATCATTCCATTAAGAGACCAGTGCCCCCATGGCTGAGAAATCAGGGAATAAGATCCAACCTATGAATTTTGAAGGAACAAATTCTCTAGAACCATAGTTCTAAATAAATTAGCATTTCAGAAAACGTAAAGGCTTTTTTGATTATTAAATTTTGATCTCACTTTTATTTTTCTAATCTCTCCAGGTGTTCATATAAGAACCAAATATCAAAGCCTATTTCATTTTGAGTGGATTAAAAAGTTTACATATTGTTCTGAGTGTGAAATGGTAACATTGATGAATTCTAGTTCATTTTTACAGGACTCATCCAAACAAACCTTCCCTCATTCCTGTCTCCAACGAATGAAATGTTGATCTGAACCATCCAATCTCCACTGGAGATGAGAAACACTCTGGGCAGGTTTCGGTAGCTCTAGGATTTGGCATTACATTTTTCATAAATTTCTTTAGAGGGAGCTAACAATAAAAGTTAAAAGCAGTAACTTGGGAGAACGACTATTAGAGGGAAGATTTGAAAGGACAGCAAGCTCCTATTCAGAAAGCGAAATCCCCCAGGCTGAAGCCTCTGGTCCTCAGTGGGCCCCCTTCTTGCTCCTCTGACATTCTTTGAAAGCAGCAGCCACTTCCTTTAATTTGACATTCAAAGAATACAGTGTTCATGCGGTCTACTGTGATAAATTCAAATGGGTGTGAAATTCCTCCCAGGAATGGAAGAAGGGCCTAGCATTGGTATTTTTCTTCATTCTCTCATTTCCTCCCTTGACTTGTCATTTCAACTTATGGCATGATTTGCTTCCTTCCTTTTTAAAAAACTGTTTATTGACAGCCATAAATATAGAAGACAATATACCATAATCAGAAACCCCTCCTAACACTCCCTCTTTCTTCCTCTCAACCCCCACCCTCCACTGCATCCCTTCTTCTTTCCAATTCGTCTCTCTTCTATTTTGATGCCATCATTTTTGTCTCCTATCATGCAGATCTCGTGTAGCATCAGCCACTGTGAGGGCATGAATATCAAGGCCGCTTTGTGTCTAGATGACAGAATTATAACCACTCTTCCTTTTCCTTTGGTTCTTAAATGTTTCCCTTCACCTCTTCTACAATGTGTCCTGGGCTGAGGAGGGTGTGATAGAGATGTCTCACTTAGTGCTGAACACTCCACTGTCACTTCTCAGCATTTTCGTGTGTTTTGAGCCACCCCAGTGGTCACCACCATCTGTAAAGACAAGCTTCTCTAACCAAAAGTGAGGGCAGCATTAATATATGGGCATCAGCAGTAGTTTAGTGGGCATAATATACCAATTCAGCCAGAAAACAGTGGTCTTTCCTCTCCTAGGGCTAATGACCTTCCCATCCCTAGGCTTTTGACAAGGCTTTCCGAACCAGGCATGTATTCCTCCTGTGGAGCAGGCCTCCAGTCCAATCAGAGAGCATTTGGTTTCCCTTATAACAGACATGCCAGTAACACACCAGTTGGCACATTTGGCCTGGCTGTTCAGCTTTAAGGCTTGAAGGATCCACTGCCTTGATGACTTCTGTCTCCTAAAAGGCTGCCTTCTGCATAGCTCTTTCCAGCATTCTGAAAGCTAGTCACAAGGGAGGAGGTTCCCAGCTTGTTTTCTCAGTGACCTGCAGCCCAAACATGGATAGTCTTCAGCAATAGGGTCTTGTCATCTCATTCTGGTGGGCAACGAAGAGCTTTGGCAATGGCCCGTAATATTTTTGGTGCACTGGGGCCTCCCTGGACAACAACCCACTGGAAAGTATTGCACCTCTGGCACTGAAATTTTTCTAAGAACAATCTGTGTGTTCTGGGTGCCCCATTATTCGCATCTGTAGGATACTTCTGCCCAATCTCTCTCTCTCTCTCTCTCTCTCTCTCTCTCTCTCTCTCTCTCTGAAAACATGTATATTATTAGATAGCAAAGAAGTAGGCTTATTAATGTGATTAATCCTCCTGTCTTTTCTTCATACCTCCCCCTGATCCCATATAGACCATTCTGCTCTCAGTAATCTGCCCCTCTGCTTACATATCTACAATGCCCTACACTTAAGCCCTCAATTCTCCACTCTCCCTCATAGCCCCTTTCTAGCTTTCCGGCCTCAACTACTGACTTTTACTTCAACACACATACAAATCTAAACATTTCCATCCTTTCCATGACTCAGAGGACTCTGAAACTGCTTCTTAGCCTAAAACCCCACATTTTGGGGGACCATCTTTTCCTTCAAATATTTTAGTCTATGTTTTGGAAGATCATTTTAATTCTAACTCATATCTTTCTGATTCATTCAATAGCCCCTGACTTTCTCTTTACTTTTTTGTTTCTATCTACCTTCAGTCAATGAGACAAATAATTTGGCATTTACTAGGACTAGAAATTTAATCCTATATTGTAAGGGACATGTAGGAGTGTCCTGGAGATGAACATAGACATTAAGACATTGAAAGGACTGAACGTTATTTTAAATATTATAACGAGAGGGCCAAAAACTACTGCTTTTCACGACTGCACAGCTGGCTCATGCAATCTCCATGTAGGCTTGCACGGTGGGTCTCCATAGCAACCCTCCTTAATTGCTGTTAAGTCAATGTAGTCATTATCACATCTGCACGAAAGACTAGTCATTTTCTCAGAGAAAGAAAACAACTATAGTCGATAGAACATCCAAGGAAGGTGACTCATTTATATCTTTCCCACCTAGCCTATCTTGATGCATTCCCGGCCAGCTGTTCAGAGGATGTTACTTATATTGTTAATTTTCGAAGCAAAATGAACTCCTTCAGGCCACCCAAGTTCTCTGCAAAAATGCACCATCTCTCGTGAGCCTAAATATGGCTTACAGTGTTGGCTTTAATTGGACCTTTTGCAGATGGGCTGAAGTGATACGTGCCATTTTGGTAGCTTTACTGTAGTAATTTGAAGATTCAGGTGTGCCTCCATACACTTAAATACACATCTTCGACCTGTAGGGAACTCTTCAGTAATTAAGATCGTTTGGCTTATTTGCAGTAGCTTCAGTCCTTCACTGGTATCTAACATGAAATGTTTCAAGATAGATATCAGCTACTCACTATCTAAATATAAATATGATGGCAAGATTAGAAATTCAGCAACATAACGCCTAAAACAAAAATAGTCTAACTTTGTGATGGCCTGTTTATCAAATTCTTATGGCATATTTGGGTGAGGGAGAAGCAGTGGTTTTTATTTAATAGTTTTTCTA
This sequence comes from Zapus hudsonius, assembly GCA_004024765.1. Taxonomy (NCBI): domain Eukaryota; kingdom Metazoa; phylum Chordata; class Mammalia; order Rodentia; family Dipodidae; genus Zapus; species Zapus hudsonius. The sequence goes on along the minus strand of PVHP010004678.1, from coordinate 9,042 downwards.
CTATGTTTGTTACAAGGGTAGATAGAATATTACAAGGGTAGATAGAAATGCCTATTGGTTACTGGTGGGTTGGCAGCTCATTTGCCCTGGTACTCACATCACTATCCATGCACTGTGTGGGAAGATTCTATCAGGCAACAAAGATTAATCTTTTTGAGACTTTAATATAAGTTTGAAAGTTTGTGAACATTTCAAAATTTTCTCCATAGTATGATGACGGTTAAGAAGAAACCAAACAACAAAAGTCTTTCTGACTGCTGATGAAATGCCCTGCCCAGGGATAACCAGATCTTAGAAATAACCAAGGGCTCAATAAGGGCATGCCTTCAATGTGCAGAGTAACCAGTCCAGAGCCTTCCTTCCTCCAGCAGATCCCTATACACCAGGAGGCATTATTACTGTGTCTCAGTCATTCCAGGGCCAGAGCTAAACAACCGAGGCCATCTCCTATGTCCCAGTGTTCTCCACAGTGATGGCAATGGACTTCGCCATGCTTTGTTGGTTTCCCTCAGAAACTCCAACAAAGGTAGTGACCTAAGGTGCTTTTCTCACTTGTCTTCTGCTACTGACCACTCTCGTGTTTGTCCTATGTGGCTCAACACACCGTATCATGACATGCCTCCACTTTCTGTGTCTCCTATTGTGGTCTCTCCTGACTGATCATCGCAGGAAAGAATACAAAGCTCACTCTCTTCTTCATCAGATGCTGTTTTTGTCCCCACAGACAGCAGTGAACAAGCAGACCAAGTCCCTCCAGTCATGGATTCACTTTCCAGTGGTGGTGGGAGGAATGTTACTCTATGGATAAATATATCATGTGACAGTTGATGAGAAGTGTTACAAGGAAATCAGGAGAGAGAGCATAGGTGCTAAAAGAAGTGAGGTTACATCATATGGGGTGGTCACAAGAAGGCCTCTATGAAGAGCTGACATTTCACACTCAAATAGTCTTACAAAAAAAGTCTCCTCAGTATTGCTGAATGTTCTCAAATCCCTGCACCACTTTCAATAAATCGTCAGATGAAACAAACAGCTGCCAGATGAAAGAAGAAAGAGGGTAAAGACAGGAAATGTGAGTGATAAATCCACACCAATCCAGTTCCAGGACTAATTTATGTTTCCAAAGCATGTGGAGAAAAGTTAAAAAGAAATCCCTGCCCCGAGACCCTTTGATGAATCACCAGTAGCTAATTGTCACAGCACATCCCACAGGCATGACATATCATTTGAAATCTGGGTGGATTTCAGGAGAGAAATGTTATTGCATTTTAAACAATACCATTAGCCAATCTGATCTCGCTCAGTGCCCTGCACTGTTCCAGTTTTCCAGTCTAAAGATGAATTGCCCGATAGTTCTATTGTCAAAATGACAGCGTGAAAAGAGAAGCGTGTGCGTTGTAATAATAATGTGGTACATGTGTAGAAGGTCAGAGAAGCAACAGATTAACATTCCAGTGAAAGATTTCCCCTGGGACATCTCTTGAAAGTATCAAAGGCCAAAGATCAGGACACTGATAATGTGTCTGGCATTGGTGCTGAAATTGCTGTATGTATTTAGCTCTGCGGAGGACAGAGCTGTGTTCCTTTCAATTAGTTGATGAAATCTCTCCTGGACAATGAAGAAGCCAACCACAGAAACCTGCTTTGGTGCAGCTGAATGAATGGAAATGAGGCTGTGTGAAAAGCTGAGTTGCTTACTTCAGATTAATGAAATAAAATTGAACATGTTCCCTTGAGAACTAGACTAAATAATTCCCAACCCAAGAGATCTAAGCCCAACATATATATAGCATGACATTTCTTCATTGAATTTTAAACCAAATTCTGGTGCTTGCAACATTTCTGAAAGGTGAGCTGGGGATTATGGGATGGAAGAGTCAGGTATTTCTTTCTAACATAAATTGATTTAAAGCAATAGAAGTGGAGATAGGGGGACACTCAGGCTCTGCAGGGACAGGAATCTGGTTTAAACCTGATTCTATAACTCACTGCTGTGGAACAAAAGCCTTATTCTCTTTATTTTTAGAATGGGAAAATATCACAGCTCAAACATGTGTAGGGTGGACTTTTAAGGAGACCATGTTTAGGAAGCATTTACTAAGCTTGCAGTGAATGAGTGTTGCTGGTACATTTTCCAGTCATGTGTCCTTTCTTTTGAAATCCCTGCAGCCATCACTTTCTGATTTGATTTGATTGGTGGTAAGAAGAAACAACAAGTTTTGGCCTGTATTTCTAAATATAAACACTCTAACATCAGAAATGAGTTCTTCATTTAAAATTTAACTTGTTGGGCTGGAGAGCTTGCTCAGTGGTTAATGTGTTTGTCTACAGAGCCCAAGGTCTTGGGTTCAATTCTCCAATACCCACATAAACCAGATGCACAAAATGGCATATGCATCTGGAGATCATTTGCAGTGGCTAGAGGCCCTGATGCACCCTCTCTCTCTCTCTCTCTCTCTCTCTCTCTTTCTATGTATTTCTCTGCTTACAAATAAGTAAAAATTTTTAAATTTCATTTGTTTATTATCTGAAACGATCTAAACAAATATGGAGGCATTTATTGGGAAATTTCAGGAAATAAGAAAACACAAATGATTTACAAAGCACAAGGAAACATCAAGAACTCATGTGGGAGGCAGTGGTTAGAACAGTCTCTAAACTGGGAGTGTAGCTCTCTGGCAGAGAATTTGCCTAACATCCTCAAGGCCTTGACATTTATCCCCAGTTCTGGGTGGAGTGGGGCTTGTCTCTGACCTTAACTTCCAATTCCATTACTTCATGCTGGGTAACCTTCAGCAACCTGTTGAAACTCTCTGAACTTTGCTTTTGCATCTATAATCAGGACAGAGTTGATGTGAGCAGTGGTTGGATTTACAAAATGCTTGAAACAAGGCATGCTTTGATTTGCAGTTCTTGATGACTGGGGTTGACCAAAGTATAATTCCAAGCATTGAGTTCTTTAAAGAAAATTAATAGTATTTTCACATGAAAGCTTTGTCATTTATAGTTTTATTAATAATGTGGGTGGTAGTTTTATTATTTCTTGGCCACATGGTTTCTCTTTGTGTGTGCACATGTAATGGCAGAGTTGTGTGTGGTGAGTGTATGCACTTGTATGTGCCCATGGGACACCCAATCTGCTCACCTGCAATGGGTTGTGCTTGCCTCTGATGACTGGAAGGGAATTTCCCGTGGCCCCCTCCTTCACTCTTCTTACTGATCCAGGACCTTACAGTTGTTCCTTCCTCCCCCCCATCCTTCCATGAGCTTTGGTGACTCTTGTGTCTTTGCTGTCCTGCGGAACTGGGGTTGCAGAGCTGCGTGGTGATGCTCTTCTCTTTTGTGAGTTCTGGGGCCTCCATAGCTCTCAAACTTGTGCAGGGAGTGCTGTTAATATCTGACTCATCTCTCTAGCCCAACCACGAGATCTTTTTTAAGTTGAATTTTATTTACTTGCACATGTATAGTGTATGTGTGTATGGGTGCACTATAACGTCTCCTTGCTGCTACAAACTCCAGATGCATGGGCCACTTTGTACCTCCTGGCTTGATGTGGGGGCAGGAGAATTGAACCCTGGCCTACAGGTTTTACAAGCAAGAGACTTTAATCATATGTTTCTAGTCCCTCCTCCCCCAGCTTCTGGCAACCTTCCCAGACATGAGATATTTATTTATTTATTTATTTAAAAATGTTTTATTTATTTGCAAACGGAGAGAAATATTTAAGGATGTCCATAAACAGTTGTAAGGTAGCTTTAGATTGATCTGGCTTGAATATGCGCCATTTTGTCTGTTTTCTCTGAGACTGTCAGAGAAGACCCTTGAAATAAAGCCTCTGTCCACCCCCTGCCACAGTGAAAGCCACAGTTCAGACCTTCCTCCTTACCTTCCTCTTCTCAAACTCTGCAGTACCAGGGAAGATGTTCCAGTCACAGACTGATCTGAGGACTCCAAGCAAAATGTCTACTGAAGTATAATATCTCAGGGAAAATCTCCTTTCAAAATATCTGACCCCTTGTATGACTTGAATAGCTAGTGCTTGGGTACAATGTTCAAAACCATTGAGGTGTCAACGCTTGGGCAGAACTCCTGAGCTCTTTAAGGTTCCTGGACAATGGTGTTAATGCCTCCTCCGCTCCTGACAATTATCACTTGATAGCCTTTGAATCAATGATAAAACAGAAATGGAAGAAATAGTCTGACCTGGACTTTACTGAGAGGCTGTCGAGGGCCTACAATGACTACCAGAGGAAGATGCGGGCTGGTCGGTATGAAGGCAGAGGATTAATAGATTCAATCACTGCTTGATAAATTCTCTGCAGAGAGGCCTGAAGGACACTGGCAGACAGCAATGGGAGACAACATAAATGGCTATGAGAAAGGGCCGAATGGCCTTTTCCTGTTTCCTGAGAGACTGACTGACTCTCTCAAGCTGCAGAAAGAACATCGCCATACAGAAGCTTCTGGAAATGCACTTTCTGACCAAATTCAAAGCAGGGCCACAAATCATTTCTAGGAGACAAGAAACAATAAGTAGTGTCAGCCCAGAGGAATATATTTCACTTTGCTCTGCCATGAGGAATTATGGTGGGTTGTGATGAGTGGAATATAAACTCACGCAAGTTGCCTGTTGACAACAGAATTTGAAATTATAAAATGTAAAACCAATATATTTCTTGCACACTATGAAACAGCTGGGGTGTTTTTATGGCTTCTGGCAGGATATCATGCCATTTCTCACAGCCCTGGAATTCTGTAAGCACGCTAAGTGCATCCTCTTCTTCATTTGTTTATGTGGCTCAAGGATTCCACAGGTAACGCTGCAAACGAGCACACTGAGAGGACTGTGCTGTCTCCAGGGATGTCTAGTCCAGGATCCATGATAGGCTGGTGTGGACATCATGCTCAGAGTGTCCATGTACTTGGATAGTATATTATTTTTGTTTTCTTCTGTTGGGAGGAGGAGGAGGGAAAGAGCTTAATCACAATGTTGCAAGAGTATTTCCCCCAAGGTCTATTCAGAAACCAAGTATAAAAATTTAGACTTTGATGAGGTTGACAACAAATGGCAGGGTGAAATTCAGATGCTTCTAAACAGCCATCTATATGCAAGACAGTAGAGGTGTTGTAACTCCTGACCCACGTTGATGTGATGCCCTGACAAAAGGCAATGGCAGAATTCGGTGCCTGGTCCCCTGTGCTGAGGAGTAATTAATTTCATCATCTTCATTTTGCATGCTTAATTTACATCTCACGCATGTCAATCAATCAGTACAAAACACTCTGGTGGCTTTAAATGGCTTGGCTGTTGTATTTGTTGGGTTTCTATGGTTTGCTCAGAGATCACACTTTCAACGATTCTTTATGGGCTGAACTGTGGTAGAGAATTGGTTGGCAATGGGCTCAGCTTTTGGCAGTGCAAGTGGTTCCTGATTGGGAGTGCACGTGTGGCTTCATAGGAACAGAGGGTTGGGGGAATGGACGTCCATGGGCAGAGCTATGTTACCCCAAAACAGCTCCTGGCTGCATGACTCTGCGTGTGCATTCTCTCTGTGTGAGGCAGAGGCCTTTTCTTTACCCAGTGGGCTCAGGAAGGTTGTGAGGACAAGTACCACCCTTCACCTGGCAGTTTGTGAGCTGTCAGCAGTGCCTGACACAACAAAATCTCAAAGCAGGGCACAAGGCTGCCTCACGCAGAAGTGCCCAGTTGTTTTCCGTTGAAAAAAGAGGAAACACCAGATGTTGCTTTTCAAACAAAGACCCAGTTTCATGCTTAACACCACAAAGATGACTTGGTTTCCTGTTCTTAGGATTAAAAAAGAAAGGGCACAAAAAAGAAGAAAAAGAAATAAAACCTTTTTTTTTCTTTGAAGTGAGAGCTGTGTGAGATGAATTTTAACCAGGTCTGCCAATATCTATGAGCACACAGCATTTTATATTGCAGATAATAAGAGTCTGGAGAATGTGACAGGTGAGAGAAAGGGAAAGCTGGAGACAAGGGCCAGAGTTCTCAGTGTCCAGGTCAGACAAGGGCTGAGACAGTCTTTTGGGATGTGATGTGATTGAAGTTGGCAGGGGGTAAGGGCTCATTTTCTCAAGTGTGGAAATTAAAACATTTCAGAAGTGTATTAAACCAAGAATTGGAAGGGGTGTTCATTTTCTTCTTGAAGAGGCCCACCCAACCATAAGGAAAATGCTGGTGATGCAAAGAGACTAAATTAAAAAAATGAATAAAATAAGTAGTTTGTTCTGCAGAGCAGTAATTAAATATCATTTATTAGGAAGGTTTGTGAAAACCTCTAGGTGAATCAAGACAGCCACATTTCCTTTTCACATAGATAAAGAACGAAACCAAGTTTGTAGCAAATAAAAAAGGTGATATGTCTTCCAAGAAAGATGGGATGTTACAAGGCTTCGTGTGACATCTGCAGAGAGAAGGAAAGACTGGATCTGAAAAACAAGCAGTATTGTAACCGTGGGAGCTTTGTGAAAGGCTTAGGTGCAAACATCCTTCTCAAAATAATGCTTTCAGATTGTTTTATGACACAGAATTTTTAAAGAATGTGAAAGAAAAATGCCTCGGCTGTAGCTTGTGGAAATAAAAGAATGAAAACATGAGATCCAGCGTTTAATACCAGTCACTGTTTCTTGGATACTGAAAATAGAACTCAAAACCTGGAAGCAAGTTCAATGAACATCTTTAGTGAGAGGACTTTTCTAGAGCTGGTGAGGTTTCTCAGTGGTTAAAGGCACTTGCTTTCACCATACCTGACAGCCCAAGTTCAAGTCCCTGGAACCCACATAAAGCCAGATGCACAAAGTGACACATACATCTGGAGTTTGTTTGCAGTGGCAAGAGGTCCTGACATGCCTCTTCTCTCTCTCTCTTCCCCCACCCCTCTCATCAGAAAAAAATAAATAAGCATTATTTTTAAGAAAAGTCAAATTCTCCACTAAAGGAAATAAGGGATAGGAATCATATTGCACTGAGGTTCATAGCCCATCCATTAACAATTTCTGTAATTCTTGTGGTTTATCTTGTTTTCTTCTGTACTTTTCCTTAGAGTTAGCTGTGCAGAGACAAGTAAATTTAGGAAAAGGGGAAAAAGGTGATGTGGTCGAAAGGGCACCAGAGCATATTGGAAGATCAAAGTGCAACCAAAACACTCATTCATCATAGGTCACCGAGTCATGGGATACACGAAGACACTTATCTATGACCCCTTTGAAGCCTGATATCCTACAAACAAAATGTCTCCTTCACATTATCCCATGGGCAAAATCATGAATGTTACATGCATAATGTAGGGTGATTTTTAACTAGCATACAGAGTGGTGATAATTTTAATTGCATTTTGTTGTATTTTTTTATTACTCATAGAATAGAACTGCTTGTTATAAGGCCACTGTGGCAGGTACAGCAGCTTTGAAATTAATTATTATGTAAGAAAAGTTCATCTCAATCTAAAATTTTACCTTAATCTCACACTAAGTATGAGGTTACTAAACATTTCTGGGTCTAAGTTTTGCTATCTAAGATTCTGGACAAAGCATTCGGTTCCTTCACTTGAAGTGAAGGAAGATTTGAGTTAAATGATTGTAGAGATGAACTTAGCAATTGTCTTTCATGCTATTCTGTGAATGTGTGGTACAGTAAATCTCTCTCTCTCTCTCTCTCTCTCTCTCTCTCTCTCTGTGTGTGTGTGTGTGTGTGTGTGTGTGTGTGTGTGTGTCTGTGTCCTGGCTTAAATCACTGCTCAACAATTCACTGCTGGGTGATATTTGACAGGTTTGGCATTCTAAACTACTCTTAGATTTCAGGATTATTGCAGACAAGAGATACATGTAATTGAGACTTGGAAAATGCTAGTGGTTATTATGGATCCTGTTTCGATTTCCATCTGACCGTGGGCTTATGGCCCAATAGTAATTTTCATGCTTGTATACAATCATCTGTCTGTACAGTATCATCTTACTGTTCATCACAGAGCAAAAGCCCTCTGATTTGTATGCTAACATCTGAGTTCATGTTGAAACCCTTAGCAAATACTTTCACGACTTTAAGTCCTTGGAGACTATCCCTGCAACCTCCTTCACACTAAAGAGCAAAGTCTAAAATACTGTAACATGTACCAAGCAACCCCCTGGGATGCAGCACCACCTTGACAGGGAATCCATGTAAGCTAAGACTGACTCCTGAATAAACCAAGAAAATGAGATTCCTCTGGTGAAAGGGCTTCCAACTTCTCTCTGAGAAGTAAGTCTATCATTCTTTTCATCCAACTGGTATACCACATATATTCCAGATTCAGAGCCTATCCTAAATCTAATCTACACTGATGACTGGGGAAAACAAGTGAGGTTTTGAGGTTTATTTTATTTTATTTTATTTGAGATAGGGTCTCCCTCTATCCCAGGCTAACCTGGAATTCACTATGTAGTCTTAGTGATCCTCATACCTCTGCCTACCAAGTGCTGGGATTTTTCAAAATTAACTATATTGAAGGTATACAAAGACCTTTATTTAAATAGAAAACTGCATCAGCATATTTATGCAATTCTTTCCAGCTACATATAATGCTTACATAGGAAAGAGATACTGAAGTAATGTACAAATGTGATAAGCCTACATGTCTTTCTGCCTTAGATTGTCTCCCTGGCTGCCTGTTATCTGAGAATAATTAGTAACACTATCCACTTTAACTTTCAGATATATCCTGGGTCAATCAATAAACAAGTGTTGCCCATTTACTAAAATGATGAGATTCATTCAAAGGGTATGTAGAAAAGTAAAAAAATAAAAATAAATTACAGAACACTGTCTCAACCATCCTATGGCTGAGGCTTGAAGGAAAGCAGGAGATTTAAACAAAAATAATGAACAAACAATTTTCTGGAGCAGAAAGCAAAACTGTTAGTAGAGATAGAATAATAGTAAAGAAAAGGTTAGGATGCAAAAATGCCAAGAAAAGTACTAGTGAAAGCTGAGTAGTTATTGAAAAAAATTATTAAAGGTTGGAAAATGTTGATTCCTATTATGGA